>VSMD01005151.1:0-55759 GCA_008750895.1 Mirza zaza | reverse complement strand
CACTTTGTTGCCCAGGCTAGAGTGAGTGCCGTGGCATCAGCCTAGCTCACAGCAACCTCAAACTCCTGGGCTCAAGCAATCCTGCTGCCTCAGCCTCCCGAGTAGCTGGGACTACAGGCATGCGCCACCATGCCCGGCTAATTTTTTCTATATATGTATTAGCTGGCCAATTAATTTATTTCTGTTTATAGTAGAGATGGGGTCTCGCTCTTGCTCAGGCTGGTTTTGAACTCCTGACCTTGAGCAATCCGCCTGCCTCAGCCTCCCAGAGTGCTAGGATTACAGGCGTGAGCCACCGGGCCCAGCCGGTAAGACAGTCTTTAAACAAACAAACAAACAAACAAACAAACAAACAAACAAACAAACTCTTATGTAATATCAAGTAGTGGTAACTGCAATGAAGAAAAGTAAAATGAGGTAAGGGTTGTGGCCAAAGTAGGTAGGGGCAGTGTGAGGAGGCAAGGTGCTATTCTTGATAGGTTGGACAAGAACAGCCTCTCAAGGATGACTGGATGAAGTGAGGGACACAGCCATGAATAGGCGGTGTGGAAGAGACAGAGGAACAGCCAGCATAAAGGCCCCGAGGCACTTGGTGCTTTCAAGAAGTAGTAAGAAGACCAAAGAAATAAGGAATGGAAAGAGTGGTAGAAAATGAAGTCAGAGTAGCCAAGAAGCAGGAGGCCATGAAAAAAAGTCTGAATTTTATTCTGAGTATGATGGAAAACTGTACAAGGGCTTTGAACAAGGGACAAGAGAGTGGCATTATCTGATTTGCATTTTAAAAGGCCACTCACCCTGGCTGTTGTGAGAAAAAATCATGATATAGAGAACAGTCAGGAGGCTATCACTGGATGATAGATGAAGGTGACTTGGATTCATCTGCTCAGTTATGGAAGCCTCAGGGAGGAGTTTTTTTTTTTTTTTTAGAGAAATAGAGTTCTTTTGTGTACATGTTAAGCTTGAGATTCCTTTTAAACAGCCAAGCAGAGACTTTGAGAAGGCAATTGAATATAGAAGTCTAGAACTTTACAGGGATTGTTAGAACTGGAGATAAAACTTTGCAAGTCATCAATGTATAGATGTAGTAAAAGCCTGAGACCGAATGTGATCATCTGGAGGTGAAGGTAAATGGAAAAGAGAGCCTAGGAATCAATGAAGTAATTTTTTCTTTTTCTTTTTGAGATGAGGTCTTGCACTGTCGCCCAGGCTGGAGTATAGTGGCACAATCATAGCTCATTGTAACTTTGAACTCCTGGGCTCAAGTGATTGTCCCACCTCAGCATCTCAAGTAGCTAGGACTACAAGTGTGCACCACCATGCCCAGCTAATTTTTTTTTTTTTTCATTTAAAAAGATTTTTAGAGATAGTGTCTCACTATGTTGTCCAGGCTGGTCTCAAACTTCTGACCTCAAGCAATCCTCTTGCCTCAGCCTCCCAAAGTGCTGGTATTATAGGTGTGGGCCACCACACCCGGCCTCAATGTATTCTTAATATTCTGTGAATATTCTCAAAGCTCCTTCTTCCCATCACATATAATAGCCATCGATGATCATTGTCTAGATTCATTAATATATTAGGTTTTAAATGGTAGTAATCTAATTATCATTTTTTTCTTCAATTTACTAGCTGGAATACTTCTATAAGGAGAAATTTCAATGGCTTAACCTAGTAAAAGTTTGGTTTTTGCTCAAGCAATAGTCCAATGAGGCTGATGTCTTGACTATCTTGGGTGGGTGGTGGGAGGAAGCATTAACTGTAATGAAGTTCAGAGTTTTGACCAACACCTGGACTGGGCATTTTTATTACTGAAACGAGATTGCTTTGTAACTAAAAGAGAGAATTTTTATTAACTGAGAGTACCAAAAAAGTCAAGGGACTTGCCCTAGGTGCTACGAAAGAACCTGTCCTCAGAGCTGCTTTGATCAGGCTTTTGGGAGGACAAGAATAAAGATCATTCTGTTTTCTGGGAGAGAGTTTCTGGGTTTGTGAAAAAGTTTACTAAACGATCACATGACTTGAGTGTGGAAAGCAGTTAAGCAGATGGCAGGTGTGAATGCGGAAGGGTCAGTTGGAGGCGATTGCTGGCTCCTCCACTTCCTAGCTGTGTGACTTTGGGCAAGCCACTCCTCCATACATCAGTTTCTTTATCTTAAAGTGGTAACATAGTCGAATGCTTTATAGGGCTCTTGGGAAGCACAGATGAGCTAATACATGTAAAGTACTTAGAGGAGTACCTGACCCATAGTAAGCAGTATGAGGTGTTTGCTATGATTTTTATTTTAAAAATTATTATTGTAGCAGCCCAAATTTGAGATAGTGTTGATCTTTAACCAAAAAATGTGAAAAAATTCATGATGTATTTTAGAATGATAGTCAACAAGGCTTTGTAGGGGATGACTGACTGTATGTGGAGAGTGAGGTAGACGGAGAGGACAAAAATTGCTCCCTGGTTCCTGGCTTGGACATCTGGATGGAATGGAGCTTTCTGAGAGTGAGGAGGACAGGAATTCTGTATAGGCATAATAGAGATTCCTGGTTACTGAAGCTTTCAAAGGTCTCTGCATTGAAAGATTTGAGCACGACAGGAACGGTTGTTAAAATGCTCTAAAACCAAGAACTTGTTTTGCTTGGTCACCTTTTGACCCTTTGACCCACTATTTTAGAGAATGAGGGGGATTGTAATATTATGTAATAATATTTTGGTTTTCCTTTCAAGAACCAAGAATGACCTCAATGGGCAATACATCCTTGTATTATAAACACTGCCAGAAAGCAAATGACATCATATCAATAGTTCTAAAACTAACATCATCTTTGATAGTTGCCCTCCAAAATTGTTGTATGTCTAATAAACTTAATAAACTTCATAATAAGTTACCCAGTGGGGGCTGCCATATGGTCTCAGGCCTTTTTCCAAAAGCATACACATAAACACACAGATAAAATTTTAGCACTTTACCTGTTAAATGCCTTGAATGGCAAGTTGACCTCTGAAACCAGGTCAACAGCCTGATTCCTGTCCTAAAGATACACTGAGAAGATACAGGAATCTTTCTTCTTTGGTATTATCTCCCTGTTTTCTTCCCTCCCCTCCTGGGATGCAATCTGTGTTGAGAACCAGAATTTCTTTTCTGCCTGAGGTCTTGCAAAAGCTGTCTTTATTACTCCCTCCTGGCTTGCTAGAGGTTAGGACAGCATTCCCGTTAGATGCTAGGGCTGATCAGTGATTAAGTAGCTGAGGGCCATTTTTAGTATCAGCCCTTAAATTTTGTGGAAACTATAAAAGTGACTCAAAGAACTCTTTGTAGATTTGCATATCCCCTCATTGTTAGAATTTTTCCTTCCAGTCCTCTTTCTTGACAGCATTCCACAAGGAAAGGCTGGGTCCTTCAGGGCTCTGTGAGAGTGGGAGAGCGAGGTGTTCCCTGAGCCCTTGCCGTCTGTGACTACATGGTCCACCGGGCCGGGGCCTCGTCCCTAGTGACTACGGTATTCTCGATGTCACAAACATTCTTTTAGGCAACAGCAATAAATCTCCTGCTGTTCTGCTGTTTAATGATAGATGTTTGGTTTGGCATGTTACTCTTGCTTTTGGCAAACTCATAAAAAGGCAGCCCATGTGGTCCAGAAGAGAGAAAGATCGCTCAAAGGCTAAAATATTGGATTAACTCCCTACCATCTGACAAGTGGATAGGAGAGGAAGCTTTGGCTCTCAAATAGTGACTATTTTTTTTTTTTATTTTAAGACAGAGTCTTGCTTTGTTATCCAGGCTAGAGTGAGTGCCGTGGCATCAGCCTCGCTCGCAGCAACCTCAAATTCCTGGGCTCAAGCGATCCTCCTGCCTCAGCCTCCCGAGTAGCTGGGACTGCAGGCATGCGCCACCATGCCCGGCTAATTTTTTCTGTATATATTAGTTGGTCAATTAATTTATTTCTATTTATAGTAGAGACAGGGTCTGCTCTTGCTCAGGCTGGGTTTGAACTCCTGAGCTCGAGCAATCCACCCGCCTCGGCCTCCTAGAGTGCTAGGATTACAGGCGTGAGCCACTGCGCCCGGCCTAGTGACTATTTTTTAGATAAGAGAGGAAAATTTTGAAATCTATACAAGTACATATTAGGGAGGTAAAGTGCTTAAAACCAAATATTTGATGTTATTTCATCTCATTTTACTGTTTACAGACATAGTGATCAACTGGTAACAGCTGCTTTCCAAGGGTATTATCCAAGGGTATTATCTTCTTAGTCATGATGGGATGGTACTTTGGAGAATCTATTGGATATTTGTTTATGTGCTGGAGTGAACCTAGAACTGTTTATTCTTTTTTTTTAAATTTATTTTTTCTTTCAATTTTAATCAAAGTAATATGTATACATAGTACAAATAATGCTGAAGAGTTTATACTGAAAAACAACAACTCTCTGCCCCACTTCCTAGTCCCACTTTTCAGAGGCAACTCCTCTCCCTTTTTTTGGTAAAAAGATTAAAATTTTTAATTACTGATTTTTACCCCTTTATTCCTTTAAACTGCCTCCTGAGAAGTTACAACTGCAAATAATCTGGTATGCATCCTTCAAGACTGTTTTTATGCTTTTAACAAGCATATATACATACATAGAAGTAGTAACCACTTTTAATAATTTTTCCTTTTTAGTATTCCAGTAATGACCTTCAAACTTTCGATCATATGCTTTTGCTGACATTTCTTGATTTCTCTATTTAAAAGTCACTCCCTATAATAAAAACAAGGATTTCGATACCCACTGCTAGTTTTTAATAGCTATTGTCACAGTTTTATTCTTGGTTGCTTTTATAGTTCTAAATAATATACTTAAACCTCTTGAGTTTAAGAGGTTTAACCATCAGCCTTATTTAATACCTCTTGACTCTTAAGCTGAATTTATACATTCAATGATTATGTATTGAGTACCTACTATGGTGACAGTCACTGTTCTAAGTGCTCAGTAAATGAAACACAGATTCCAGGCTCATTGGCACTTACATTCTAGTTGGTGGGGGAGGTGTTCAGACACATAAATTATATGGTAGATGTTGATAAGTTCAACATGCCAAAAATGAGTAGAACAGGGAAAGAGAGATCAGGAGTCAGGAAATGGGAGTAATAATTTTAAATGAAGCGGTCAGATTTGGCCTCATTGAGAGGCGTTGTTTGGGCAAAGACTTAAGGGCAGGGAGGATGTTCTACAAGTGAGCATTTATGGGGAAAGAGTTCTAGGCAGAGGGAACAGCAAAGGCCTCAAGGCAGGAATGTGGCTGATGCATTCAAGGACTGAGAAGGAGATTAGTATGGCTAGAATGGAGTGAGCAAAAGGCACAGTGGTGGATGAAGAGGTCAGAGAGAGAACAGAGGGTGAGATGATGTAGGGCCATATGGATCAATATAAGGAACTTTTGCTTTTACTCTGGGGACAATGGGAAGCCATCACAAGGTTTTGGGCAGAGGAGTGATATGGTCAGACTTGTATTTAGAAGGATTTGTATAGCTTCCAGGAACTGTAGGAAGGCATTGGTGGAAGCAGGAGACAAGTTGGGAAGATTTTACAGCAACCAAGACAAAGATGATAGTAATTCTTACCAAGAGGTGCTCGTGGAGTTGATGAGAAGTAGTCACATTCTGGAGATACTTTGATAAGGCTATTAGCCCTTTTCTCCTTTCTTCTGCCTTCTACTCTTCTACCCACCATATTCTGCCAACTGTATTTTTGGGTTTTTTTTTTTTTGAGACAGAGTCTTGCTTTGTTGCCCAGGCTGGAGTGAGTGCCGTTGCATCAGCCTAGCTCACAGCAACCTCAAACTCCTGGGCTCAAGCAATCCTCCTGCCTCAGCCTCCCAAGTAGCTGGGACTACAGGTATGTGCCACCATGCCCAGCTAATTTTTTCTATATATATTAGTTGGCCAATTAATTTCTTTCTATTTATAGTAGAGACAGGGTCTCGCTCTTGCTCAGGCTGGTTTTGAACTCCTGACCTCAAGCAATCCGCCTGCCTTGGCCTCCCAGAGTGCTAGGATTACAGGTGTGAGCCACTGCGCCCGGCCTGTATTTTTGTTTTTACTTTTTTAAGCTTAAAGCCAAATTCTTTCTTTATCATAGCCCATCGTTCATATGCTGTTTGATTCAGAAAGTTAAAATCAACTCTCTCCCCTGAATTTATATTATTATGAGTATTTAATTATTGTTTATTGCATGGGCAAATAGTCCAAGGTCTTGATCTCTAGCTCCTTGAATAAGAATGTTCTAGTGTCTCAATTAAATAAATTCTCTGTTATAATTTCAGAAATTGCTTAAAATTATGTCACATTTTATCTGGCTTCATATTTACATCTTGATTTTTTTTTTTTTCATACAGTGTAGCTCTGTTGCATGGGCTACAGTGCCGTGGTGTCAGCCTAGTTCACAGCATCCTCAAACTCCTGGGCTCAAGCAATCCTTCTGCCTCAGCCTCTCGAGTAGCTGGGACTACAGGCATGTGCCACCACGCTCGGCTAATTTTTTCTATATATTTTTAGTTGGCCATTAATTTCTTTCTTTTTTTTTAGTAGAGACGGGGGAGGGGTCTAGCTCTTGCTCAGGCTGGTTTCGAACTCCTGACCTTGAGCAAACCTCCCGACTTGGCTAGGATTACAGGCGTGAGCCACCGCGCTCCGCCTTGATTTTTTTACACAATTCTCTTTGTCTGTCTTTCCTGGAATTTCCAATTGTCTTTCTTTTATCTTGTTGAGAGATGAAACACATATTTTCTTCACTGTATCATTGCTATCATCCATTTCCATAGTCATTTTATTTTTTTGTATAAACTACATTTTATTTTTCTTCTCGAAGATAGTATTATATGTGGGGCCAGCTGACTTCCTAGTCTGACTTAGATGGTTCTGTGAACCTCATGCACAGCTATCACCCTGGAATTGTTTCTCATTAGACTCCTGGGTTAGTTCCACTCTTTCTTATATTCCCTATCTTCCTCTTTGTTGGTTTGCACCTCATTTCTTTGGAATATATCCAAAAGCATCTTCATCAGAAAAAACAGATGGGAAATGAAATTTCTGAGTAGTTGCAAATCTGAATATATCTTTAGTTATGTCTTCACATTGATTTATAGTTTGGTGGAGCACAGAGTTCTATATTTAAACATATTTTCTCCTCAAAACTGTAAAGGCATTGTTTCACTATCTTCTAGCACAGAATGTTAATAATAATAAGCTTGATGCTAGTGTATTATTGTTTCTTGGCAAACAACCTTTTTTCTTTTACTCTCCAGAGGCTTTAAAAAATCTTCTCTTCCCATGTTTACTGCAGCATTATTCATAATAGCCTGGATGTGGAAATTATCTAAATGTCCATCGACAGATAAATGGATCAAGAAATTGTGGTACATACATAAAATGGAATGTTATTCAGCTATAGAAAAAGGAAATCCTGTTATTTGTGACAACACAGATGAACCTAGAGGATATTATGTTAAATGGAACAAGCTAGTCAGAGAAGGACAAATATTGCATGATTCCACTTATGTACCTGAAACAGTCAAACTCATAGAAGCAGAGAGTAGAATGGTGGTTGCCAGGGGCTGGGGGAGGGGGAAATGAGGAGCTGCTGTTTAATGGGTATACATTTTCAGTTATACGAGATGAGTAAGTTCTAAAGATCTGCTGTATAACATTGTGCTTACAGTTAATAATACTGTCAACTTAAAATTTTGTTGAGAAGGTAGATTCTATGCGTTTTTACCACAGTAAAGAAATCAATCAAGCTGAGGTGGGAGGATCCCTCAAGGTCAGGAGTTCCAGACCAGCCTGAGCAAGAGCGAGACCACCATCTCTACTAAAAATAGAAAGAAATTAGCTGGACAACTAAAAATATATACAAAAAATTAGTCCGGCATGGTGGCATATACCTGTAGTCCCAGCTACTCAGGAGGTTGAAGCAGAAAGATTACTTAAGCCCAGGAGTTTGACGTTGCTGTGAGTTAGGCTGACATCATGGCAGTCTAGCCCGGGAAACAAAGCAAGACAAAAAAAAAAATGGAAGAAAGAAACCAATCAATTACTTAATTAAAAAAATCTTCTCTTAATATTTGGTGTTCTAAAATTTCATGATGTTGTATGGTAATCTTTTTCATTTGACACTCATTTATTCCCTTTATTAGGAATAGTTATGTCTTTCTTTAACTCTGGAGGAAATATATCTCTATATAGTATAATTTATAGTTATAATTTTTAATCTTTCTATATTATATATATAATTTTAAAAAGCTATTTCATTCTCTGGTTTTTCTTTTTGGAACTTCCATTTGCTGCATAAAGGAACTGCTGGGTTTATTCTCTTTGTTTAATCTTTTCTTTGATGTTTTTCTCTCTTTTATCTTTTGCTTTCTGTTCTGGGAGAGGTCGTAGACTCTGTCTTTCAACCCTTCCAATATTTAAAATTTCAGCAATCATATGCTTAATTTCCAATACTCTTTCTTCTTTTGGTTTGTGTGTGTGGAGGTCGGGGTAAGGGGTAGGACTATCCAGTTCTAGTTTTGTGGAAGCAATGTTTTTCCAAATCTGAGACCGCTAATTAAAAATTTTTTTCTATTTCATAAACTCTGTTCTTTTGTCAAGATCAGTACTGTTTACCTTGATCTTTCTATTTTTTGATCGCTTATTTTCTTTCTTGTGACCTTTAGTTGTCCATCATATTTAAGCATGAGACTGTTCTAGGTAGCTTTCAGGTGTTCTTACTGTTGTATATACAGGTCTATTTTCCCACGGGACACCCGCCAGTAGTGAGAGCTCTGTTGTACAATGGAGGGATAATTGATTATGGAAATGCTAGTTAGCCAAATAAACTTCCAAATTTCAATGACTTAACACAATAAATGTTTGTCTCTCATCTGTATCACTCTCTAATGTGAATGTTCCTGATTGGCAAGTGGCTTCTCACGTGTGGTGACTCAAAGACTCCAGGCTCCTTCCATTTGTATTTCTAGCATCTCCACCGGCCTTGGTGCCTTCTGCTTCTGGCTGGCAGAAGGGTAAACAAGAAAGTGAAAAGACACACCTGCTTTCTTTTTCTTTTTTCTTTTTTGAGACAGAGTCTCACTTTGCTGCCTGGGCTGGAGTGCCATGTGTCAGCCTAGCTCACAGCAACCTCAAACTCCTGGGCTCAAGTAATCCTTCTGCTTCAGCCTCCTGAGTAGCTGGAACTACAGGTATGCACCACCATGCCCAGCTCATTTTTTCTGTATATTTTTAGTTGCTCAGCTAATTTCTTTCTATTTTTAGTAGAGACGGGGTCTCGCTCTTGCTCAGGCTGGTCTCGAACTCCTGACCTTGAGCAATCCTCCTGCCTCAGCCTCAGAGTGCTAGGATTACAGGCATGAGCCACCATGCCTGGCCTCACACTTGCTTTCTTAAAAGTCCTGGCCTGTCAGTGACACACATCACTTCTACTCACATCCCATGCTGTTAGATGACTACACTTGGATGCAAAAGAGGCTGGAAAATGAAGTCCTTGGCCTGGCAGTCACCTCCCAGAAGAAGCTTCACACTAAGGAATGAAGAACACAAATCTTGGTGGACAGCCAGCCACTGCTTCCCGAAATAGACTTATCCACTGGTTGCCTTCAATTTAGGTTTAGAATGCTGGATCCTTTTAGTTTTGGGGGGAGGAGATTTAGGTCACCAAAATGCAAGAATGGACAGAGCTTTACTTGGGGTACTGGCATCCATCCTTAGCTTTCCTAATTCTCATCAACCAGTTGATTCAATTTTTCAAGAAAAGAAATCTTTTTTCTTTTAACCAAGAGTCCAATACTGATATTGCTTGTGTTTCTATTTAGGAATGGGACAGGAGGGTAGGGAGTGTAGGCAGGCATCCGGTGCAGCCTGTGCACGAGGCACACTTTCAATTAACCCTTCCCTTTTAGCCTCTCCTCTGCCCTGTGCCCTCTGAAGCACCTGCCAGCTCAGCCTGAAGCTTCTGTGGGTTTCTGCCATGGAGACTGACTGGCTCCTACATGAAATGCTTTCCTGCACATTCTGGGCTGCTAACCACAGGCTTCTAGTCTCTCCATCTTCCATGCATTTGATTGAAACTCTTATCCATTGGCCACTCTCCTCTTATTCTCCTTACTGTCTGAGTTTATTCCTGTATTATCATTAGGTCTCAGAAGTTAGGTAAGAAAAAGCTTTGCACTGGGTCTACTGTATTAGACTTGAGGCTGCCAAAACTCTTTCTTGAGGAAAAACCCAAGTTTCCTTGCAGTAACCATTCAGGTATTCATCCAGAGTTCTATTTGGACAGGCCAGGGATTTCATTTTCTTTGATTTTATTAAAAATGTAACCTGTCTGTCTGTTTACTTGTTTTTATAGCATATATAGATCTAGCAGCTCAGAAGATTAGCTTTCTGTGTTCTCATCAGTGAGCACAGGCTGGCAGAGTCTACCATCCCACATTTAACAAAAGGCCAGGTGGGAGAGTGATATTTCTGGAGGTGTGTTTGAAGGATATTTGTGTCAGTTACTCTTCCAGGTACTTTAACTTTGATGCTTGGAATAAGCTGGAACAATCATTGGCTTCCCATAACTGCCTTGGCTGAGTTGTGTTTTAGCATTAAGGACTCCACTTTAACAAAACAATTGATAAGAAGTAGCCTTATAAAGCCTGTTTTTGCAATTACTTTAGGAATTCTTTTTTTTTGAGACAGAGTCTCACTTTGTTGCCCAGGCTGGAGTGAGTGCCATGGCGTCAGCCTAGCTCATAGCAACCTCAATCTCCTGGGCTCAAGCGATCCTTCTGCCTCAGCCTCCTGAGTAGCTGGGACTATAGGCATGTGCCACTATGCCCGGCTAATTTTTTGTATATATATTTTTAGTTGGTCAATTAATTTCTTTCTATTTTTAGTAGAGACGAGGTCTCACTCAGGCTGGTTTTGAACTCCCGACCTAGAGCAATCCGCCCGCCTCGGCCTCTCAGAGTGCTAGGATTACAGGCGTGAGCCACCACGCCCAGTCTTTACTTTAGGAATTTTTAAAGGACATTAACTGCTCTCTTCATCACTCAGTGAGACATTTTTATTTATTTATTTTTAAATTATTATTATTTTTTTTATTTCGGCATATTATGGGGGTACAGATTTTAAGGTTTCAATAAATGCCCATTCCCTCCTCCCCCCACAAGTCTGAGTTTCCAGCATGACCATCCCCCAGATGGTGCACATCTCACTCATTATGTATGTATATACCCGCCCCCTCCCCTCCCACGTGCCCAATACCCTATTACTGTAAGTGAGACATTTTTAAACAACTCATAGCTACAAAAAGCTTAGCTTCTTCAAAGGAACTGATATATTCTCTCCTTTCTGATAATGACAGTCGTGCATCTAACTATATTTCCCTTTATCATTTGTATTTTAGTATTCTCTAGTCTTGATTCTCTATCTTAAAATTGTAGTAATGTCTCTGAGATAATATAAATTTGGATAGAACTCACTTGGCAATTGCCTCTCATTTTTCACCTGGGTGTAATTCTCAAATGAGGACCAACAAAGGTATTATCTTCTTCAGGGTAAAGAGTCAGGAAATGACCACTTTGTGATTATTTGGGGCTTTCTCAATTCAGCCTATGGTGCCCATTTTATAGTAATAGGTCTATTTCTTACATAGCTCATAAATGAAAACAAATAAATTAAAACACATTAATTGGAAGGCTAATTGAAAAGGGTTTTCTTAATCTTGCAATAATGTGGCCATGAATTTTATATGATTGCATTTTTTAACTCTACTTATAGTAACGATTTTACTGAATCTTCCTTTATTACTGAATCTCTAATTCTATAGGGTTAAAAAACATACACTTTTTTAAAAAAGCATACACTCTTTATTGACAATGAGCAGCATACATTTTATGTTGTGTACATTGTATACTAAGTATTTTTATTGTAAGATACTTCAAAACCCTTGTAAAACAAAGCAAAGTATAAACACATAAATATAAAGTCAAATAAAATAAAAAGACTCAGTTGAGTATACTTAGAGATGTGTCTATTCTGAATATAACATATTCAATATTCATATTATTTCCATAAAGGAATTTACTTCCCTTTTAAGATTTCATTGAAGACATACTAAATAGCATCACTACTGGGTGGAATGGTGTCCCTGCAAAACTCACGTCCACCTAGAACCTCAGAATGTGATCTTACTTGTAAATAGGGTCTTTGCAGATGCAATTAGTTAGGATGAGGTCATACTGGATTAGGGTGCACCCTAAATCCGATGACTGGTATCCTTACAAGAAAGCCAGGTAAAGACACAGAGAGACACTCACAAAGAATGCCATGCATGATGGAGGCCAAGATTAGAGTAATGCAGCTACAAGCAAAGGAACTGCAAGGATTGCTGGCAAGCACCAGCATTCAGTAAAGAAGCAAGGAACAGATTCTCCGTCAGAGCCTCTAGAAGGAACCAATACTGCCAACACCTTGATTTTGGTCTTCTGGCCTCCTGAACTGTGAAAGAGTAAATTTCTATTTTTTAAGCCACCTAATTTCTGGTAATTTGTTAAGGCAGCCCTAGGAAACTAATACAGTACACTACCCTGTCTCAAAAGTTTTAAAAATCTTTTTCTCTGTATACACATAAATTGAGGATACAGTGGGTGCTCCATAAATAACTGCCAGTTGATACCCTTCAAAAGGGAGAGTTAATTAGATCTGTAATAACATAAACAAGAGAGGCACTTCCACAATAATTTTAAACAAAACACATTCTGATAAAGAAAAGCCACTTTTTCTTTCCTTTTCATAGAAAACACACCGTAGTTCATTAATAATATAAAATTATTTGCTATAACTGCATTTTGAAAAGTTTTATCATATGAATATTATTAATACATATGATGAATTACAGTCAAAGGAACTGACATAAATGAGGGTTATCAAGTTTATTATTTCAAAGAGATGCTACCCACAGATTATATAAAGATCTTATCATTCTTATCTGTCCACAGCCACAGCTGGCTCCATGCACCTATCACACTGGGTTTCATTAACTTGACCCTTTTGCTTATCAGATACTGGTAAGATAGATAAACTTTATTTGAAACATTTATGAGAAAAAAACGGATGCAATGTATTTCCTTCGTTGACGAGCTTTTATGATATTGTAACATGGAGAAAAAAATGTAAAAAGGAATGATAAACAAAACAGGAATAAGTGAAAATTGTTAATTTTTTTCATCTTATTTTTTCCAAATAATGAATGTATTTTATTCAGAATGGATTTATGTACTTTTATGTTCATGGCTAAATATGTCACTGAGTCTGGCGAAAACATTATTATAGTTGATGAATTATGTTTATTGAAAAATGCCTACAACATGGTCCACAAAGGTACTGTTAGCTATCGTTCTGATGTTCTATCGCCGTCTACTGATCAGTGAGCCAAACTACATTTAGCCTTTCCCTCACCAAAGTTGGTATCTTTTCTAAAGGCTAAAAAAGTATTTTTTATCTACAAAATCTGTTCATAAAAAGAAAATACTGAAAATAAGCAGACAGAAAATGACTTGTTTGTGTTTACATGAGCTCCTCAATAGAAGTTAGAGACTTTTGGTTTTATCTTCATATCCTTAGCAGGCAGCATACTGTTTAGCATATTCTAAATGTATGTTCATATAGTATGTTCAATAAATGTTGAATAAATGAAATGTTGAAGCAATTTGTGCAATTATTGATATATTAATTTATAATTTCTATAGTTATTTATTTAATAAATGTCACTGCTATATGGATTATAAAAATTAGTAAAACGAATATTTCTAATATCTTGGTTTCATATACAATGCTAAAATTATTTTAACTTCAATATAATTAACACTTTCAAACCCTATATTCATAATTATTTTTATTGTGGTTTAACATAGGCATTTTTCTGGTTATCTGTTATGCTAAATAGTTGTGCATTATTATTATTTTTATTTATTTATTTTTATTATATTAGCGTATTATGGGGGTACAAGTGTTAAGGTTACTTATATTGCCCATGCCCTCCTCCCCTCTTGAGTAAGAGCTTCAAGCATGTCCATCCCCCAAACGTAGTTGTGCATTATTAATTGGGGATTTTTATTGGTGAGAATTAGGATCAGTGGTAGGGAACAGCAAATCTGAAATACGAGAGGCTACGGTTTGAGTTTATTTCTGTCACACACAAACCTATACATTCTAGGGCTGACATGAAATTTCAGTCGTCAGGATCCTGGACCCTTCTGTCTTATGGATCTATCATGCATAATCTGTGTACACTGAGTGGAATAAATAGTTGCAGAGTCTCTTGGAGAGTAGACTAGAATAACTGCATGTCATAGCAGAGTGGAGGTTGGTATACTGGCAGCTCTGACAGAAGGTGCTGATGTAATGGTGCATTACAACTATATAAGATCAGTGTGCCCTATTCTCAGCTACCTGATGCACTGTAAATTTCACAAATTGATATCCTGTAAATTCATGACCACAAATTCGTACTCAGAGTGCTCAAAAATCTTCATCAGTTTCTCTTGTAACATAGCCTTCCCACTCCCACAACAACTATTATACCTTCTCCAATCTCTTCAAACTTCTAGCCTTCACATCCTGTCTTTCTGATCCCCTCTCCCTCACATCCTTACATCCTCATTTTCGCCAGAGTGCTTCATTCTTCACTTAAGAAATGGAAGCCATCGGATGGACCCCCTTTATCTTTCCACCATCGTATGTGCAAACTCTCAACAGAATCTGCACTTGGTTTTTGGTTGCATTGGAGGAAGGATGTCCACAGCTGCAGTCTGTAGGGGTAAAGTTGCAGAGAATATGGACAACTGGATTTACTCGAGGTTATGGTTTTGCCAAACAAATAAGGGAAATAAAAGAGGCAGCAGGGAGTAAAGCAATATGTAAGGTATGACTAAGATGATGGATCATGGAATCTAAGAGAGACTAAAGAGAGTAAAGAGATAAATGGGTGAGGACTGTGACAATATGGAAACATTAATAAATGTAAGTCCTAGGGGGGTCCCTGTTCATATTCTTTGCCAATTAATTAGAAAATTTGTCTTTTACTTATTGATTTATAGGATTCCTTATCCTGTAAATCAACTAACAACAAATCAACTATCTTTTGTTAGTAGTAGGGTTTGTATTTTTGTTATATTTATGGCTTTTCTACCTTTTTCATGCTGTATTTTGATGTAAAGATGTTTTCAATTTTACCAGATATTTATTTTATGCTTTTCTATGTTTTGTTTTGAGAACTCCTTTTCTACACTGAGCTCACAAAAGCATTTTCCTAGAGTTTCGATGTTTTTTTTTTTTTTTTTTTTGAGACAGAGTCTCACTTTGTTGCCCAGGCTAGAGTGAGTGCCGTGGCGTCAGCCTAGCTCACAGCAACCTCAAACTCCTGAGCTCAAGCAATCCTCCTGCCTCAGCCTCCCGAGTAGCTGGGACTACAGGCATGCGCCACCATGCCCGGCTAATTTTTTCTATATATATTAGTTGGCCAATTAATTTCTTTCTATTTTATAGTAGAGACGGGGTCTTGCTCTTGCTCAGGCTGGTTTCGAACTCCTGACCTTGAGCAATCCGCCCGCCTCGGCCTCCCAGAGTGCTAGGATTACAGGTGTGAGCCACCGCGCCCGGCCGAGTTTCGATGTTTTAAGGTTTCACATTTTACATTTAGGTCCTCACCTGGAATTTATTTTTGTGCACAGTAGGCGCAGTCTTTAACTCTCCTTAGTCTGGTTTCTGCGCCACAAATTCACCAAAGGTGCTGATGCATTTCTTGCCGAATCCAAAAAATACTTTTCAATTCTAGTTTTTCATTTTACTCAAAGTCTCCTTTAATAAAAATAACAGTAACTATGATTTACAAAATGCCTTTTTTTTTTTTTTGAGACAGGGTCTCATTTTGCTGCTCGAGCTAGAGTGCTGTGGCATCATCATTGCTGCCTGCAACCTCAAACTCCTGGGCTCAAATGATCCTCTTGCCTTAGCCTCCCAAGTAGCTGGGACTATAGATGCATGTCACCATGCATGGCCAATTTTTTTTTGTCTTGCTATATTCTCAGGCTGGTCTCGAACTCCTGGCTTCCATGATCTTCCCATCTTGGCCTCCCAAAGTGCTGGAATTATAGGTGTGAGCCACTGTACTCAGCTGATTTATGAAACGCTTTTTAGGTGTCAGTCTATGTGTCAAGTATATTTCTTAAATATACTACTTATTTCTACTTAATCCTCATAACAGACTGTTTAGACAGAATTGGTACTGATGAGGAAACAAAAGCTCAGAGAATTTATGAAACTTATCCAAGATTATTCAAGTCCAAGAAATTTAAATTTGAGCCTGAGCTCTTAACCACCATACTATGCTGACTCTTTTGCCTCAATCCGACATCTACATTTTAGAGTTTTTCAGAGCTTGGTCTAGGGCCCTCTTCTTCCTCTATATTTTCTAAGTGCTCTTTTTCTCTCCTATAGCTTTAAAAGCTATCTGTATACCAATGACGTGCAAATTTATGTTTCCAGCCCAGACCTGTTTCTCAAGCTGTGCATGAAATTCTGCCACTGCGTGACTCACAGGCATCTCAAACTTAACATGTCTAAAATTGAACTCTTGATCTTATCACCAAGCAATCTCCTCTATCTTGGAGACTGGCAACTCTGTCTCTGTCTCCTTGAAACGGTGTTTCATGCCAGAAAACTGAAAGTTATTTTTGGGACCTTTCTTTCCTTCTATTCAGTCCTTCACAAAGTTCCTTCAATTTTACCTTTAAAATACTTCATGATCTATCCGTTACTCTCTCTCATCACTGCCACCATTCTAGTCCAAGCTAACCACTCCAAACATCTAATGGATCTCATTGCATTACCTCTGACCATTTTTTCCTGCCATCTCCCCACAGCAGTTAGAAGGATCTTTTACACTGTGAATTAAATCATGTTATCTGCTGTCAAAACTCTTAAGTGGTTCCTGGGATAGACTGTCACCAATATTCAGTATCCTTCCTTATAGGAGAACTTAAATTCAGGAGGGCATGTCACTTGCTTTGGCCAATGAAACGTGCACAGAAATTGTAAATGTCACCTACAGGCAGAAGCTTCATGAGCCACAGAATGCTTCCCCATACTCTCATTCCCTTTGCCATGGCTATCAAGAATGCTCCAGACAGTGGCTGCACTGGCCGTAGAGTAGGGACAATGACATCCCAGGAGCAAAGCCCACTGCTGACCTATGATAGACACGTGTATGAACGAGACAGTCACTCTTGCACACTGCCAAGGTTCTGGGTTGTTTGTTATTATAGCATAAGCTAGCTTATCCTGACTGACATAGCTCTATATTGCGCTTGGGATAAAAGCCAGGACCGTTAACCATGACCTATGGTACTCTGCATTTCTCAGCTTGGCTTGTACCACTCTTCCTGTTGTTCATTATTCTCAAGTCACAGTGGTTTCCCTTTAGTTCTTTGAACCTTCCAATTTCTTTTTCTTCTCAGGAATGCTAAAAATGCAAGGAATACTATTTTTCCTCCTCTTAACTGGCCAAAAACTACTTATCTTTCAGGTCTTAGCTTAACTATACCTAAATTTCAGAGAAGCCGTCCCTCATTCTCCAATATATATTAGGTTCCCTGTTATGTTCTTATAGAATACTTATAAACTGAGATGAGTGTAATAAAGGAAAATTATACGCACCTAAGTTTATCATTATTCTATGAGTTATAATTTTTAATTATGATATTTTTAGCTGTAAGTGACAAAATAACCAATAAACAATGGCTAAGATAACAGGTTAAATTTGTCTCCTGTCCAAAGAAGCCTGGGGGAAACTGGTTCTAGAATTGGTTCACTGGGGATGCTATCAAGAACTTCCTATCTTTCTGCTCTGCCATCTTTAAGTGTTGGCTTTTCACCTTCAGTCTTCTTTTCGAAACATCAGTAGAGATCATAAGGAAATATTCAGTAAAATCAGTTCACAGGGGCCCAGAATAATAATAATAGGCCAAGGCTTTTAAATCTCAGTGCATACTAAAATTCAGATATGTGCAGAAAATGTACTGTATTTGCTTAAACTGGTCTTTTTCCTGAGCCCTACCTGTTGGATAATGGAAAAAAAGAAAAAAAAGTAACCAAATATCTAATTTGTTTTAAAGCTTAGATTGGTAACTGAATTAGCTCAAAAAAGATTACTTCCTCTGTGATAAAAAGTGTTTGCTCACTAATTCTCTCCCTAAGAGAGCATCAGGGTGTTTGAAAGAGCGATGTGACTTACTTGTGACTTCTGTGGCATTGTAGCAAATGGCCTGTGCAGATCTTCAGAGTATGCTGGTTGGTATCATCTGGTCCTTTGTGTTCCTTGCTGGTCTCCATTGCGGGTTTGTGGCTAGTCTGTTCTTTGACTTGAGCAGTGCTTTTGGTGGCTCTCTTTGGCTGATGCTGATTATAGACTCCGAATTTCTCACCAAATCTTACATTTAGCCCACTGACCAGAGATCACTCCCATTACACAAAAGCAATGGGCTCCAAATTTCTTTATCTACCCTCAATTTGTGTATTTACCTATATATGTAGTCTATATATATATATATATAGTGGATTCATGCATATTGTTCACCTTTTATAAATATAAAAAGAAGTCCTGGCCAGGCGCGGTGGCTCAAGCCTGTAATCCTAGCTCTCTGGGAGGCCGAGGTGAGCGGACGTTTGAGCTCAGGAGTTCGAGACCAGCCTGAGCAAGAGCGAGACCCCATCACTACTATAAATAGAAAGAAATTAATTGGCCAACTAATATATATAGAAAAAATTAGCCGGGCATGGTGGCACATGCCTGTAGTCCCAGCTACTTGGGAGGCTGAGGCAGCAGGATTGCTTGAGCCCAGGAGTTTGAGGTTGCTGTGAGCTAGGCTGACGCCATGGCACTCACGCTAGCCTGGGCAATAAAGTGAGACTCTGTCTCAAAAAAAAAAAAAAAAAAAGTCCTACTATTTTCTCCTTTGGCTACTAAGGGGTTTTTGGATTTCAACAACCTTCTAAGAGGAAGAGAGAACTGGCTCAGGAAGACCACACAGAGTCTTATTGACATCAACCTTACTCTGAGCACAGCTGAAAAAAAAAATCTAAAAATTCGTAACCCTCAGCCAGTTTAGTGTTTCAATTAAGACTGTGCTGCCTGGCAATGTCCAGAGGAACATTAACTGGAAAAAAAAAAGGGGGGTCCCGGGCGGATTGGAACTAGGGCCCAGGCAGCGGGTCCGGTCCCTCCCGGGCCCCTCTCTGGTCCGCGGGCTCGGAAGCCGGAACCCCCCGCGCCCGCGCGTTCGCAGGGCGGTTGCTAAGCGGCGGCGGAGGCTCCTGGCGCGCCGGGTACCTGCTGCTGCGGCTCGGCCTGCGCCTGGGGCTTTCCCGCTTTTTCGGGCCGCCTGGCGCTCCGTGACCATGCTGCGCCGCGCATGGGGCTTCCTGCTGCCCACCTTGGCGGGCCAGGAGTATGACTCCGACCGCCAGTTCGAAGAGCTCTTCCGGAAGCTGAACCGCCACGGGCGCGGGACGGTGGACATCAAGGAGCTGCAGAAAGGACTGGAAAGCATGGGCATCCCTCTGGGCCAGGACAAGGTGGGCCGCGGTGGCGCCCGGGCGCAGGGCGGGTGCGCGGCTTGAGGCCGGCTGGGGTGGAGAAGACCCCCGCGGCCCTCCCGCAGCTCCCGTCGGGGCTCAGGCGTTCTGTCCGTGCCAGCTGCTTCTCTCGGAAGGCCGCGCTCGCGAAATACTTCCCGCACGTTGGTTTCCTATTAGCGAGCTGCTGTGCGGAAAACACAGCGCAGCCTTACCGTCTTGCCTAAGTGGGGCCCACCCAGCGAAACATGTGAAAGCCCGGGTTGCAGCAATGTCGCGTTAACAACCCCCTACACCCCCACTGTGGACCGGTTGCCAAGCCTGTGTCCAAATTCGGTTATCTCTTGGGCACTCTGAGGGTCCCCCTTGGTGGCCGGTGAGGGCTCGTCCGGAGCTCTCTCCACCGGCATCCCACAGCTTGGGGACTCGGTCTGTCGGCGCAAGAGCTTGCTCCAGAAAGCTCCATCCTCAGGGCCAGGGCTCACTCCGAGCTCCAGCGCGCGTTTTGGGGCTTTCCTGTGTGTGCACGTGCAGTTCGTCTGATGCAGCCAGGGGGCGATGCCGTGATACTGATACATTAATTAGAGCCACATATTTTCAGTTTAACCTAATACTGTCGAAATAGCGGTTCTGGACTATAATGCTACACTATACATTATGGTATAGGATTGTCACTAAGCTTAACAAATGACAATATAAATAATTACTGCTGTATTTTCAGAGGATCCACACTTCCACAGCTGTTCATTTGACCTGCTCGTAAATAAAGTCAATCTTTGTTTCAGTCTTTGTTTTACTGTAAGCTTCTCTGAGAGACCATAAGGTCTGGTAGCAGCATGGGAGTGTTGGTGTGGGTATGGGTCTATGTGCATTTGAAAAGGGGACATCAGTTTTTGCAGAAATCTTTTTCTTATGAAGAGACTGAATTTAATTCAGTAAGAGAAAATAAATAATATTTAATGATTTTTTTCTGGCAGGCTTGAATTAAATGATGGATGTGAAGGCAAAGATCTCTGAGTCCAGAAAAAAACATACATTTCTCACAGTACCATTTAGCGTTAAATCTAATTCCTAGGATTTATAAAGTTTGTGCCAGAGAAATGGGGAGATAACTACATACCATGGATAATGCTATATCACATTTTTATTATGGAAATTGATGATTTATGCTTTTACGTCTGCCCAACCACAGATGCCAGTCAGTTACAAACAATGTGCATTGATTTCACTGGATTCTATATGCCAAGGGTTTTTGCTGCACTCACTCTGCATTATACAGAATCAGAAAACAAGCTGGCGATACTATGCTTTCTTTTTGGATGCATCCCCAGAATCTTCTTAATTCCTTTCTCTTCTCAGCGAAGAGCTGGGTCCGCTGCTTCATCAGACTATGCAGAGTCAGCCTGTGCATCTATCCTAGTGGTTCCCAACCAGGGAGGGATGATTTTGCCTCTCAGGGACATTTGGCATTTTTGGCCTTTTTGATGGTCATGACAGCAGGTGTGTGTGTGTGTGTGTGTGTGTGTGTGTGTGTGAGATACTAGCATCTAGTGAGTAAAGGCCAGGGTTGCTGCTAAACATGCACAATGCATGGGACAACAAAGAATTATCTGGTCCCAAATGCCAATAGTGTTGAGGCTGAGAAACCCTGACTTGTCTCAATCACAAGCTCCCAGTGTCCCTTGCTCTTCCTCATGTCAATGAATATGCCATTTACTTCACAGAATGCACTGAGGTGAACTGGCATGAACATCTTTGGATTTCTGGCCCTCTCATAAAGTTTCCTCAACTGTAAAGTGTGGATGTTAATAGTGCTTACCTCATAGGATTGTTATGATGATTAATGGGCAAGTAAATAATGAAAAATACTTTAAATTGTTTATTGAGCTTAAAGCCATTAGTAAGCCACAATAAATACGGTATGACTATGATCTTACCTTTATTTACTCCCACAATCGTTTTCTTTCCTTTAGTCTCAGGGAATGAGGTGTTTTTCCTCCTTTTCAAGGTTCATTATTCTACTTACATTTTAAATCTCATGTCCTTTCATTTCCTTGAAAACAGAGAAAGTACACCTTCCCTTTTTTTTTTTATTATAATTTTTTTTTCCAGCAAAAGTATGGAAATCTTAGGCAAGCACCTTCCCTTCTTTTATCCTGTATTTCCGAGTTCTTCCTCTTTAATAACAACAATCCTCCCTTGGCGCTGGTCCCCCATCTAGATAATTGTCCTACCTCTGCCCTCCCTTTGCAATCAAGGCAGAGCTAGATCCACACTTTCTGCCTTGACTTCTCTTACTCTTCAAGGCTCCAGCTATCATCTTAGTGTGGGTGACTCACAAATGGATAGCTGTCCCCAGCTTCTGAGTCTGTCCACTTCCCTCCGTGTTCACAGTTTTGGTGAAGCGCTCCACTACCCAGTCATTCTAGACTTTTCCTTTTTCCTTATCTTACATCCAGTTAATCACAGGGTGCTGTGTAATTCCTTAATATGTTTCATAACCAACTTGCTTCTTCCTCATCCCACATTGCTCTTGGTAAACCCAGGCCCCTGCCATCTCTCTCACGTAAGTTAGTGCTACAGTCTTATAAACCGTCTTCCTATCTTTACTTTTTGCCATTCATTCCTCCCCACTGCCACCATATAACACTTCAGAAAGGTACATCTGATTCTTAAATGCTCTTGCTTAAAATTATTCAGGGGTTTGACAATGTCAGCGGGAAAAGTCCAAGACCCTCAGCCTTGTCTACAAGGATACATGATTTCTTGGTGGGTGTAGAGTTTGCTGGGCAGTTCTCCACCATGCATTTGTTTGAGGATACAGGCTCCTTCTGAGGGTTTGCCATCTTCAAGGGTCTCATCATCTTCATTCAGCTAGTGAAAGTGGAATGAGCATGAAGTAATATGTGTGGGAAGACTTATTGGCCATGTCCAGAAGTGGTACATGTTACTTTCACTCATATTGGAGAGATCTTGTTCACACAACCATGCTTAACTGCAAGGAAGACTGAGAAATGTAATCTAGCCATGTGCCCAAAGAAGGTGAGAAGAAATTTTGGTAGAAAGCTCATGGTTTCTGCCATATTCTTCACTCACCCATCTCTTTGCTGACCATTTTTTAAATTTCAGAATATTACAGGGGTACAAATGTTTAGGTTACATATCTTGCTTTTACCCCGCCCAAGTCAGAGCTACAAGCATGCCCATCCCCCAGGCAGTGCACACTGCACCTATTAGGTGTGAATATACCCATCCCCTCCTTCCCCGTACCACCTGCCCAACACCCGATGAATGTTACTACCATATGTGCACTTAAGTGTTGGTCAGTTAATACCAATTTGATGGTGAGTACATGTGGTGCTTGTTTTTCCATTCTTGGGATACTTCACTTAGTAGAATGGGCTTCAGATCTGCTATTTGTTTTTTAATATTTAACTTGTCATCTCTTTTATGAAGATTTCCCTCATCTTTATCCCTTCTTCAGAGCTTACCACTTACATCTTCGTTCTCCACTAAACCTTGAATATTTTCTATTGTAGTGGCTTTAGCACATTATTACACTTACTTGCTTACATATGTGTGTACATGTCTGTCTGCATTATTATACAAAATCTATTCTTTTCCGCATTTCACAGATGAGGAAATTGTTGAATAGTGATGTTAAATAACTTGCCTGAGCCTCTCCAGTCTCTTTATATCTTGGCAAATAGAAGAAATAATTGGCATATTGATGTTTTATGGAGTGTTGCAATATGTGATAAATATTATACTGTCAGGTTCTTGAGGACAAGGGTACTACGCCTGATTCAGTTCTTTTTCCCAAGTGTTTAGAGCAGTGCCTTACACATTTACTGAGTGAATGAATAAATGAATGACTCTTGAGTGGAAGAGCAGACTAGTTAGTCTCTAAAGTTCTTTAAATTTCTAATACTCAAATATTCTATGCTTTTGGTGTTAGAAATTTTATTCTAAAATTAGGGTACCAATAATTTATGGCAGAATAGCTAATTTACATGAGATAAATGTACAACTGTTTAAATGCTGCAATTTGTAATCTACCTTGCCTGAAGCTGTCTTTAATATCATTTTTTCTTTCTTGTAGGTAATTGTACAACCTGTTGATAATGGCAAACGTAAACTGCTGAGCCTTGGCACATTTATACAGTACCTTAGAGATAAGGAGAAAAAAATGAAGATGACTTTTAAGAGTTTGGACACAAATAATGATGGTTTGTTTTTACATAGTTAGCAAACTTGTATATCTATAAAGAGTAAAGTCTGTTTTAGTAAAGGTTTATTATTAGATATTTGGCTTTTCTTAAGAGTTATAAAAATCTCATTTATTTAATTCTGTCATATTTTTGCTATTATTTCTTCTAAGGCATATTTTTAAATGATGTAGCTTTTATTTATGTACTATCTTTCAGAAATAAAAACCACCAACAAAAAAGGCTGTACCTTTGAACAATATGCTTTTTATTTATTTATTTTTATTTTTAGACAGAGTCTCACTCTGTTGCCCAGGCTAGAGTACCATGGCGTTAGCCTAGCTCAAAGCAACCTCAGATTCCTGGGCTCAAGCAATCCTTCTGCCTCAGCCTCCCGAGTAGCTGGGACTGCAGGCATGTGCCGCCATGCCTGGCTAATTTTTTCTATATATTTTTAGTTGGCCAATTAATTTCTTTCTTATTTTTAGTAGAGACTGGATCTCGCTCTTGCTCAGGCTGGTTTTGAACTCCTGACCTTGAGCGATCCTTGTGCCTCGGCCTCCCAGAGTGCTAGGATTACACTCGTGAGCCACCACGCCCGGCCTAACAATGTGCTTTTTAGCAAGAGTCTGAGGGACATTTGTAACATTTTGATAGAGTTTTTGCATGAAAAAAGCTCCTTATGGCAGTGGTGGTTAAGGTGCATCTTGAGAGATAAATGTTAGCTAAGTGAAGTGTGAGGAAGAGAGTTCCAGACAGAACTAGCTCACTGGGAGGCTATGGCTGTGATTACCCAAGGAAAAAGGTCATGTCTAAGGAACTAGAGGAAGATCAATAGGGCACAAGTGGAGGGCATGGGGAAGCCTTGTCAGAGATGAGGCCTGAGAGTCATGGGCAGGCAAGATTATGCAGGGCCTTGAGGCCTGGGGAAGTTTCTGGACTTAATCCTAAAGCATAGTGAGGTGGGAAGCTATGAAGGAGTTTTCAGTAGTGGGAGTAACACCATCAGATTTGTGTGGAGCATGCATTGACATCAGAGCTAAAATGGGACTGTGGGGTTGGGAATAAATGATTTGAGAGATATTTGAGAGATATTTAGGTGTAGACTATATCCCATTTGGTGATTGGGTGAGGGACTGGAAAGAGGCAAGAATGATTGATTGGTTTGAGCAACATTGGAGGATGGCAGTATTATTTTTTGATGCAAGAAATATCGTATGGGCCCTCCAGTCTTTTTGCATCTTGTCAAATAGAAGAAATAATTGGGATACTGATGTTTTATGGAGTGTTTCAATAGTGCACCAAATACTATTTGCCTCTGTGTCTTTTCAAACTTTCCAGTTGATCCTAATTTTCTTTATTCCTTTAAAGGAGTGATTGATGCTTCAGAAATTATCTATGCTTTCAAGTTAATAGGTATAAATATTCCTAAAAGAGAAGCAGACAAGATTCTTAAAAGGTCAGTCCTTATATATGTATATACATTTTAAAATTATTTTTTATTTACTTTAAACCCTTTTAAATTATAAAAGTGACAACTATGGGCACTTAATAAAGTGTGAATAATAGCTTATAGTTATTGAACATCTGTCTGTTAACACTCTTCTAAGACCTTCACATACATTATTTCATTTACTCCTCTCAAGCCTTTAGAGTAAAATCTTTTATTTTCCTCATTTCACAGATGAGGAAATTGTTGAATAGCGAGGTTAAATAATTTGCCTAAGGTTACCATAATATATCACCCAAATGTTAACCCATTGATATCATTTCAGTGCTTATATTTATTGCTGTTTATTATTTAAGGTCATATACCTTTTATATTATTAGTCAATCAGTCAACCAATCAGTAATGTTATCTATCAACCAAATATTAATTGATCCTTTTTGCCAGGTGTGTACTAGCTAATGAGGATGCAGTGGTAAACAGGTGGCCCTGGTATCTGCCTTTACAGAGCAAACAGTGCAATGGGTGTGTGAGTGTGTGTGTGTGTGTTTGTGTGTGCGTGCTAGCAGTGAACAGGCAGTTGCAGTGTGGTAAGGGTTATGATAAGAATATATAGAAGAATAACAAAGAGAAATATCTTATCGGGAGAGAGTGCTGAAATTTATCAAACAGTATTTTGTTTGTCATTTGACCTATTTATATTATGAATTATATTAATGAGATATAACAGATTTTCTGACGTTAAACATTCCTAGTATAGGCTAACTTGTTAAGGACTATTTCATACAGGAACATATGTAGAACAATGAAGAGAATAATATAACCAAAAACCATACCCTTCATTGGATTTATCATATTTAATATATTACTATATTTGGTTGAGGTTTTTTTTTAGGAGGGGACAGAGTCTCGCTCTGTTTCCTGGGATAGAGTGCCATGGTGTTAGTCTAGCTCACAGCAACCTCAAACTCCTGGGCTCAGGCAATCCTCCTGCCTCAGCCTCTTGAGTAGCTGGGACTATAGGTGTGTGCCATCATGCCCAGCTAATGTTTTCTATTTTTAGTTGCCTGGCTACTTGTTTTTCTATTTTTTAGTAGAGATGGGGTCTCGCTCTTACTCAGGCTGGTCTTGAGCTCCTGACCTTGAGCAATCCACCCGCCTTGGCCTCCCAGAGTGCTAGGATTACAGGTGTGAGCCACTGCGCCCGGCCTTGAGATTTTGAAAAATAAATAAAATATTACAGCCATTTTCTGTGTATTCTCTTCTAAACCCATTTCCTTCTTTACTGCCAGAAGTAGCTGCTATCCTGAATTTATCATTCTCATATAGATTTTTATATTTGCATTTATTTTATTATATATGTACTCTTAAAATATGTGATATTGTTTCTGAGGTCTTAAGTGGTGACATACTGCACATATATATTTTTTGATGACTATTATCCTTCAGTTTTGGAGATTTATTGATGCCAATGCCTGTAACTCTAGTTCAATCATTTTATCCCATTTAATGGGATAAAATGGGTTCCATTTAATAAATATATCTCAATTCATTTATAAATTTTGCCATAGATGGTCATTTAAGTTAAAAAATTTTTTTGTTGCTAATGTGAGACATTACTGCAATGAGTATTTTTGTATAAATCTCCTTGTATATTATTTGTACTGGAATTGCTCAGTTGTAGGGTATACAGACTTTAATTAGGTATTCCAAATTGCTCTCCAAAGTAGTTGTACAACTTTATGTTCCTACCAGAAATATATTTTCATCCCAACACTTGATACTGTTGTATTCTAATATTTTAATATTTTCTAAACCTATGGCTCAGAAATATTATCTCATTGTTTTTAAATTTAATGTAACTTAATGTAATTAATTATATTTCACATTACCAGTAAGATTATCTTTTCATGTATTTAGTGGCTATTGGATATTTCTTTTCTATAAACTACTTGTTTCTGCCTTTTGCCAGTTTTTCAGTTAGATTGGTTGTTGTTCTCTTATTTATTTATTTAAAAAGCCAGTCAAATTTAGCAGGGTCGTTGTTTTCTTAATGACTTGTAGGTGTTCTTTCTAAATTCTGAATATTAATCCTACATTGGTATTATGCATTGCAAATATCTTTTCCTGGCTTTTACTGATTTAAAAAACATTTGTAGGGTTTTTTTTTTTTGCTGCTGTGCAGAAAATTTGTATTTTAATGTAGTCATATTTGTCCATCTTTTTCTTTTATGGTTGTGCTTTTGACATCTTGAGAAAGTCTTTCTTACCTTGGGTCATAAAGATATTCATCTATATCTCATTTAAGTGTTTTTTAAATATTTCATATTTAGTTTTTAAGTTCTCCTATAATTTATGTCTGTGTATTATATGAAATATGCGTCCAATTTCATTTTTGTCTATATAGTCAGTTCTATCAGCATTTATTGACTGGTCCCATCCTTTTCCCATAGATTTGAAATGCTTACTTCTGTCATATATTAAATTTCCATCTGTGTATGGGTGTTTCTGGTCTCTTTATTCTATTACATTGGTTGTTATCTATAATGCATCAATACCATATGTCTCAATTACTATTACTTTATAATTCATGTTGTTACCTAGTTTTACTTTCTTCAACTTCAATAGTGTCAGTGCTATTCTTGGCCCTTTGCTCTTCAATATGAATCTCAGAATCAGCTTGTTTAGTTATATACATGTGTGTACACATGCACACACACACCCACACCCTCTTTTCAAATTTTGATTGCAATTTATTGGATTTATAGATCAGTTGGGGGAGAGAATTGACATATTTGTGATGTTAAATCTTCTATTCCATGAACATTTTATATCTCTTTATTTATTTAGATAATTTTTTAACAGAAAGAATCAACAATGAAACGATTGAAAAACATCCATTGGATCTGGCATTTGGGAGATTTCAGGAAGCAGTTTGAGTAGGACAGTAAAGGGTTATGTCAGATTGAATAGAGCTGTTAGAGTGAATGGGGGTGAAGATGCTGGATGGTGGATGTAGCTTGCTGATTTGGGAAATTTAGATGAGGAGAAGACAACTAAGTAAATCTTTTAAAATTATATTTTTATTATTTTTTAAGGATAGGTGAGATTTGAGGAGAGATACCTGCCAGAGAGGGAGATGCTGAGTATGTTGTAGAGAGAGGATATAACTGATTAGGAGGGAATGGCACCAGGAGAGAGAGAGAGAGACACCTGAAATAGGACTCAACAATCTATCCTCTGGGTGTTCACTTACTTAACAAATACTTACTGAGTGCCTGCTATATGCCTGGCATTCGTCTAGGTGCTAGGGATGCAGCAGTGAAGGAAATAGGTGAAAATCCTTGCTTTCATGGAGTCCACAATAAATAAGAGGAGAAAAACCATAAACTAGATAAATAAGTAAACTATGTTAGATAGTGAAAAGTGCTAAGGGAAAAAATAAAGCAGGGGAGGGAAATCGTGTGTGTGTGTGTGTGTGTGTGTGTGTGTGTGTGTGTGTGTGTGTGTGTGTGTTGGGGACCTGCGACTTAGATAGGGAGAGTAGGGAAAGCCCTTGAAAGTGACAGTAGAGATCAGAAGGAGCTGAGAGGAGGAACCATTATGATCTGTAGGGGAAGAGCCAAAGGAAATACCAAGAGCGAAGGGCCAAGGTGGGCAGTGTGTCTGACAGGGCTAGGGCATTGAGAGGAGACCAGTGAGTTTGCAATAGTGTAAATGAGGGAGAGCATGGTAGGATAAATGAGATCTCCTAGAGAAGTTACAAGAAGCTGCAAAATGAGGTTATAAGGCAGAAAGAAGGAAAAATGTTTAAGAGATGCTAGAAAATTGGGATGCAGTAATACTGACACAGTTCTGTAGTTCTTTATAATTTACAAGGTCATTGTACATATAGTGTTGTATTAATACTGTAATAGCTCTGTGTTATAGGAATTATTCCCATGTAATCTGAGGTTCAGAAATATTAGTTGACTCTATATCATAAATATAACAAGAGGCTCAATTGTAGCCCAGGTTTTCTGACTTTAAGAATATAAGATTTTGACACCCTCTCCACTTCTCAGCTGCACATGCCACTATTTTCATATCACAGATCCTGCTGTGCTCTTAGTCCTCTGGACCTTTGCATGTGCTGTTCCATGAGTAATTGAAATGTCATTGTCCTTTCATCTCCTTCCCCATTGTTCTCTGCAAGCACCTATAGAGAAGAAAAAATAATTTTTCTCCTACCCTTCTGAATTCTCAGGTGCGACTCCTGTATCCCCCCCAAAAGAATATAAAATTTCATTTTGGGCCGGGCGTGGTGGCTCACACCTGTAATCCTAGCACTCTGGGAGGCCGAGGCGGGCGGATTGCTCAAGGTCAGGAGTTCAAAACCAGCCTGAGCGAGACCCCATCTCTACTATAAAAATAGAAAGAAATTAATTGGCCAACTAATATATATATAAAAAAAAAATTAGCCGGGCATGGTGGCGCATGCCTGTAGTCCCAGCTACTCGGGAGGCTGAGGCAGCAGGATTGCTCGAGCTCAGGAGTTTGAGGTTGCTGTGAGCTAGGCTGACGCCACGGCACTCACTCTAGCCTGGGCAACAAAGCGAGACTCTGTCTCAAAAAAAAAAAAATTTCATTTTGATAATATTTTTTTGAAATTTATGAATCATAATTTATATTTAAGTGTATTCCTTTTTTTTAAAATATGCAGCATGGATATTGATGGGTCAATGACAGTGGACTGGACAGAATGGAGGAAGTATTTTTTACTTGAACCTGCAAAAACTGTTGAGGAAGTTCTACATTACTGGAACCGTTTTACTGTAAGTGGTCTCTTTTTTTCTTATTTGTATATTTTATGCCATGAGTCATGGGCATAAAAATGTAATAAATTATAAACTGTTAGAAAATGATGGGGTGAGAAAATTAGCTGGTTAGGTCTTGATTAAACAAGCCATGCTATAGAATTTTGTTTCCTCAGAAATTTGTACAATGCCAAAAAGAATTGGCATGTAATATCTACTTCAACCAAATTTTGGTTGTAAAAGACTCCCATTTATTGAGAATAACCACACACTTAAGAGTTGATTACTTCTACTTAGTATCATCATTCTGTATTATAATCGCCTATCTACTTGCATGTAAATGGGGATTGTGAATTGAGGATTGCTGTGTCATACAGTTCTTCCCGTGTGTGTGTGTGTGTGTGTGTGTGTGTACTTTTTTTTTTTTTTTTTGAGACAAAGTCTCACCCTGTTGCCCCAGCTAGCATACGGTGGCATCATCAAAGCTCACTGCAACCCTAAACTCCTGGGCTTGAGCAATCCTCCTGTCTCAGTCTCCTAAGAAGCTGAGACTACAGGTACATGCCACCATGTCTGGCTAATTTTCTGTTTTTTGTAGAGACGAGGCCTCACTCTTGCTCAGGCTGGTCTCGAATTCCTGGCCTCAAGCAATCCTCCTGCTGTGGCCTCCCAAAGTGCTAGGATTACAGGCATGAGCCACCATGCCCAGCCCCAATGAATATATATATATATATATTTTTTTCTTTTTTCTTTTTTTTTGAAACAGGGTCTCACTCTGTTGCCTGGGTTAGAGTGCAGTGGCATTATCAAAGCTCATTGCAACCCCAAACTCCTGGGCTCAAGCAATCCTTCTCCCTCCAGATTCCCAAGTAGCTGGAACTACAGGCCCATGCCACCATGCCTGGCTAATTTTTAAAAAAATTTTTGTAGAGATGAGGTCTAGCTATGTTGCCCAGTCTTGTCTCAGACTCCTGGCCTCAAGTGATCCTCCCACCTCAGCCTCCCAAAGTGCTAGGATTACAGGCATTAGCCACTATACCTGGCCCCAATAAATATTTGTTGGATGAATGAATAAACCATAACTGGAATTCTCTTGAAAGAGTGGTAAGTTTCATATTCACATATATATCATAGTCTGCATAGCTCTTGCCTTCAAGTACACTTAGAGATCTGTGCTTCATAATTTCTTCAAATTTTCAAAGTTTCTTTAAATTTTATAAAATTTTTGCTTGGGAATTCTCAATTATATTAAATAACCTACACTGTTCTTCTATGTTCTGTGAATATATGTACATACTTTTACAACTCTTTGAGATAGGGATTCTTATTCCTATGTTGTAGATGTGGAAACCTAGGTAAAGAGAGGTTAAGTTATTGGCCTCCTCTTTACAGGTAAGGAGGTCAGTGTAACGGCCATCAATTCTAGAGTCATACTACATGGGTGTGCTTCCTAGTGCCCCTACTTATTAGCCCTGTGACCTTGGGGACATCATTTAACCTTTCTAAGCCTCATTGTTTTCAGCTATAAAATAGATATGAAAATAATATTCCCTACGGCATAGGGCTGATGTGAGGATATAAGAGACAATCCTATTGAAATACTGAATACAATGCCTGGTGAACAGGAAATTATTAATGAATGCCGGCAGGTGCTCAGGAACAAGGGCTCTGGAGCTAGTCTGCTTGAGTTCAGATGCTAGTTCCACCCTTATAAGCTGTACGTCCTCTTTTCACCTCAGTTTCCTAATGTTTGTAAAATAAAGTGAAGAATGGTACCTACTCCTTAGGTTTCTGTAAGGATTAAATTAATTAATATGTGTAAAGCACTTACAACAGTAGCTAATACATGTTAAGCACCATATGCATTGACTGTAATTGTTATTGGTAAAAAATAAAGGACTTTGAACTGAACTTGTATTTCAAATCCTCTGATGTCTATTCTTTCTTTATGAAGTTTGTGTTTCTTTTTTTCATCTTTAATACTTGGGCTTTCTTTCAATAGTCTATGTTAAGTTGAAGAAAAAGTTGCATTCTGGGATCTGGCCTGGCCTTTGTTTCGCAAGCCTGTGTGTCCGCTGCTGACGTCCATCTTCACCGCACCTTCTCCTTCACTCTGGGGGGTACAGGTGGCTCTACCACAGCCTCTGTGTCAGCCTGTGACCAGCAGGTACTGCAAGATCCATGGGGAGGGTACCGAAACACCCCTGTCCTGTAATTAGGAAATGAATGTTGTGGACCTATGGATAGCTCTTCTGTGAAGGAACATTGTGAAACCCCAGAGAAGCCAGGTGGGACACTGGAGTGAAGGAGAAGTTCAACTCTGAGGCTCTTGTGCTGGAGCCTGAGGCTCTACCCTGTGGCTCCAGAGCTTCTGCCAGGTCCAGGATACCCCCACCCAAGATTCCAGCACTGCACCTGGACCCCAAGACCCGACCTGTGAGTCTCTACCACTGCCACTGTATAGTCAGAATGCCCCAAGGGGGCCCTGTAAGGGACCCCTAAGCCTCAAGCTGCCGTTACACTTGGACCAGGTTTGAGCAAACACCTACAACCTGAGTACCCACGACTTCTGCCTAGATAGCCTCACCCAGCTGCCATTGTCACCTCTGCATGAAGACCCTGGGCAGAGCAACCCCCCATCAGCCTCTGTGGAGAGGATCTCACCCAGCCCCTAACAACATACCCTATAGAAAAGAAGCCCTATTTGATAAATGGTGCTGGGAAAATTGGATAGCCACATGCAGAAGAATGAAGCAGGACCCCTATCTCTCGCCATGTACAAAAATTAATTCAAGACAGATAAAATACTTAAATATAAGACATGAAACCATAGAAATTCTAGAAGAAAATGTAGGAAAAACTGTTCTAGACATCATCCTAGGCAAAGAATTTATGATTAAGATCCCAAAGGCAATCACAGCAACAACAAAAATAAATGGCACTTGAATAAAAAATGTTCTGGACAGCAAAGGAAATTAATCAACAGAGCAAACAGACAGCCTACAGAATGGGGGAAAATATTTGCACACTATACATCTGATAAAGGGCTAGTATTCAGAATCTATAAACAACTCAAACAAGTCAGCAAGAAAAAAACAAACAACCCTATTAATAAGTAGGCAAAAGACATGAACAGAAACTTTGAAAAGAAGATAGACATATGGCCAACAAACATGTGAAAAAATGCTCAATGTCACTCATCATCAGGGAAATGCAAATGAAAACCAAAATGAGATATCTCCTTACCCCTATTAGAATGGCTTTTGTTAAAAAGTCCAAAACCAATAGATGCTGGTGTGGATGCAGAGAGAAAGGAATACTTCAACACTGTTGGTGGGCATCCAAATTAGTACAACCTCTATGGCAAACAATATGGAGATTTCTCAAAGAACTAAAAGGAGACCTAACATTTGATCCAGCAATCCCAGTACTGGGTATCAATAGAAAAATAAGTCATTTTATCCAAAAGACACCTGCACTCAAATGTTTATTGCCGCACAATTCACAATTGTGAAGATGTGGAATCAACCCAAGTACCCATGAATTCATGGATGGATTAACAAAATGTGGTATATATGTGTATATATATATATATGGTATTTATTAATATTTTGTTAATATAGATAGATACTGCGGAGTACTACTCAGTGATAGAAAGGAGTGAATTAATATATTTTGCAGCAATTTGCCTGGAATTGGAGACCATCATCCTAAGTGAAGTATCTCAAGAATGGAAAAACAAACACCACATGTACTCTCTAATAATTTGGAACTAATTCATGGACACACATGGGCACAGATAGAAGTAAAAATCATTGAAAATGAAGAAGGGGGGTGGTGGCGGAAAGGGTAAAAAACCTACCTTACAGGTACAATCGACAATATAATATTCAAGTGATGGGCACACTTATAGCGCTGACTAAAGCATTATAACATTATCAGTATAAGAAAAACATTTGTACCCCCTTAATATTTTTATATAAAAATAATTAAAAAAGAAATGTTGCAATAAAAAGTAACCTGCCCCCATCCCCTTTCATATAACTCCCCAAATCCCAGATGCCAAAATCGAATATGTAAAAGCTAAACATATCCTAACTGCTTTTAATTGCCTTCTAGTGAAGTGGAACAAAGTGAAACGGAGTTTTGCATGAGGCTCTCCAGCTTTTCCTGTGTCTATGAAAGATTTCTCTGAGAAAGAGAGATCACTGTTTTTTTAGTGTTAAGAACTGTGCTAAGTCTTTAAAGTAATTAATTTAATCTTAACAACTCTATAAAGTAGATATTAGCGTTGTCTCTATTTTGCATTCGAGGAATCTGAGACCCAGAGAAGTCATTCAGTTAGGAATTCAGGAGGTTGGCATTTGAATTCCATCTGACACCTGAGCCCAGGTTCTTGCTCATGACATATATGTTCAATCTTCTAGACACTCAACAAAATTCCTAGTTACAAGATACATGCAGCAGAGCTTCTTATCTGCTTTGGGCACTATGTGGAAAGACCCAGATTTTTGTCACTTCAACTGTAGGTAAAGATGTAAAAGGAAACGGCTTTTAAATGTGGTTGTATATTTTATATTTATTTGGTTAAGCATAAAGAGTCTGAAGATAACTTGGGGTCCACTAGATCTTGAACACTGAAGATATTTTATGTTATTGCTAATTAAATAGATCCTAACTCATTAGTAGTTTGTGTCGCCTGTGTTTCACCGTAGCTAAAAATATTTATCAGAATTTGAAAGATTGTTCTTTCTGTATTCAGTCTTAGACAAATCATTTTTAATTGAAAATGGTTTAGATTTTTAGATTTATGGGTTATTTTAAATTGTACCAGTTAGTGGACCACAATATTATTTCTGTTTCCATTTAAAATTTTTAATTATTATGGATACATAATAGTTACATAATACATAAGATATATTATAATACATAAGTTACATAATACAATAGATACATAATAGTATGTATTTATAGGGTACATATGATATTTTGACACAGGCATATAATGTGTGATAATCAAATCAGGGTAATTGGGGTATCCATCACGTCAAGCATTTATCATTTCTTTGTGTTAGGAATATTCCAATTCCACTCTTTTAGTTATTTTAAAGTATACCACAACTTGTTGTTGACTATAGTCGCTTTGTTGTGCTATCAAATATTATTCATTCTATCTAACTATATTTAAATATAATTTTGTACCCATTAACCATCCCCACTTTATACCCTCTCCCCACTCCTCTTCCCACCCTCTGCCAATCATCATTCTACTCTCTGTCTCCATGAGACCAATTGTTCTAATATTTAGCTCCCACATATGATGAAGCACAATATTCTAGATTAAGATATTACCTTACTGGGGAGCTGAGATATATAAAACATTTAGATCTTGTAAGGAGGTAAAATTTTCACTTGAGATCATGTAATTATTATTTTTTCATTTTAACAGGGAATTGATATGGGGGATAGATGGGCTTTTCATAAGTTAGTTGATGAAGAAAGAAAATCTGGCATGTTGTGGAGATATCTGTTGGCTGGAGGCATAGCTGGCACTTGTGCTCGGACGTGCACGGCGCCATTGGATCGCCTAAAGATCCTGATGCAGGTACCTTGCCTAGTTCTCGTGTATGCATTTGGGTCATGTGAATGACATTTGGTGATTTTCAAAAGAAGGATTTCAGAGGTGTTAATACTATTCTTTGATACTCTCATGTGCAAACTACTTAATTGTCTAGACTCATTTATTCTCCTAGACATTATAATCTCCTAGATTCATTTATTCAACAAGCTGCCAGGCACTGAGCTTGTCTTGAAGGTACAAACCACAAATAATACATCATTTTCATCCATATGCATTTTGGAGTTTAGTGATGGGGACAGATATGTAAACAAATAATTAAACACAGTTTGATAACATAGCACTAATGTTCTAGGGAGGGCCAAAATTAAAGAAGTCTCCTTTTTTTTGAGGGTGTTGGAGGTGTACCTAGACCATTCTCTGATTGTTTCCATGACATGGAAATTGTGACACCAAGAGACAGAGACTGGTCAAAGAGTTGCACTCACTCTTTGTTCCTTACCAAATGCAGGGTCCTATAGGTGGAATTCTTTAATTATCTGAAAGTTTTTGGGTCCTAGAACTGTTGTGGTTCCTTTGGAGATGGGGCAGGTGATGGAGAGATTGACAGTGCAATTGGGGGCATTTCCACCCTCTTCATTATTCTACTCAAGGCAGAAATTATGGGCTCATGACAACATTTTGTCACTATCTCCTTTTACATTTTTTGGGCCACCAAGGAACAAATTTCTCTCTAATTTTCATAGAAACATACAAAGCAAGCAAGCATGCTTAGCTGCTGGTGTTCTGGATTCAAAGTAAGGTAAAAAGGAAGAAGGCCTGATGTCCGCTGTGCATATTTTTTCACTGAACCCTCCTGTTTCCAGTCCTGTGCCTCAGGGAATTATTGAATTCTCTATTCCTGAATAAAGAATCTCTTTGTTTTCTCCAGAGAATAAAGCCTCAGGGGTTTTCAAGGGCATATTGACTTCTAGGTACATTCCCTTCTGCAGAACTTAAGTTGTAATTTTTATTCTGCTAAATCAGTTATCATTTTTCTGTTTGCTTTCCACCTCCCCCAGATCTGTTGAAATTGCTAGGGCATTTTTTTTCCTTGCAAATTAGTAACAGGGTGACCATATAATTTTCATTAGGACCAAGACATTTATTGTAAAGCCAAGTGATGTGCTAGAACTGTATTTCTTTCCGTGTAAATCTAATACCATACCTCTTTGTGGTAGATTATTTGCAAACATAGCCTTCATCATTCTTCCCTTGTTTGTATGCACACACCATTTGCAATATGACTTTGCTTTTCCTTCTGTCAAGAGGTGGAGTTTATTTCTCCATCCCTTGAATCTGGGCTGGCTTTGTCCAGTGATGTTGAGGGACTTTCACATCTAGGCTTCAAAAGGTCCTATAGCTTTTCCTCTTACCCTTTTAATGCCATGAGACCATTATGTAAAGAAGTCTGGACTAATTTCCTGTAGGTGAGAAACCACATGGAGAGGGAGAGAGGCCCAGTTAACAGCCAGCACAACCACCAGCCATATGCTTGAAGCCATCTTGGACCATATGGCCCTTGCCAAACTGCCAGATGATGATAGCCACTTAAGTGACCACAGGAGAGAATAGCCGAAAAACCATCTAACTGAGCCTAGCCAAAATGCTAATCTACAGAATCAAGGAAAATAAAATGGTTGGGTCAAGTCACTAAGTTTTGTAGGGTAGTTTGTTACATAGCAATAGTTAACTGATACACCTTTTTATGTCACTCAAGGGATAGTATTTGAGAAAAACCAAATTACATTATGACTTGACTCTATAAGAGGAGTGATTTTAAAAAAAATATTTAACACTGTGAATACTAAAGCATGCCCAGAAGTTGCGGTACCAATTAATGGGCACATGAAGGTAATTCTTGGAGTACACTGACTGTACTCCAGACTCTGAGACCACATGGATACTTAGCATTTGCCTGTCTGGGCACAAATGTTACCATCATGGGTCTGTCTCCTCTCTCTTGGTCTGGACCTGCTCTGAACAGAGAGGGCCAGGGATGATGCAAGGGGATGGTTGGCTGGTAGCGAGGCAGGTATGTACACTGGTTAGTGGTCACCTGGGCAACCACCCTTTCAAGGTGGAGCCCACTGGAGACTCCCTGGAGCCAGAATGACTATTCAAGAGCTTAGTTTGGTGACTATATACCAGCAAGTCCAGAAATATTTTCTTATTTTGAATATTGGCTGAGCACAGGCCCTCCTATACAGATTTATTACACACTTAAGGCAAACATATTTTTTATTGTGGTTGTACAACACAGGTATCATTCTGAATTGAAACACCTTCCTCTCATCAATAGAGAGTTGGTAATTGTCTTCTAGCTACAACTGATGGAGTGATTATCCTTATTCTGGTTCTTAGTTGTTTTCTTTTTTTTTTTTTCATTTTTTGGTCAGTTTTTCCTCCTTTCCTCTTCATGTATGCATTGCAGGGAGCCTGCAGATCCCCTCCACATTTACTAAGTATCCAGCTGTCATACTGCAAGGGGCGTCTGCACAGGTCCACTAAACACACATAGCTCTTTAATACTTCATATTATTTTTTTCTTTTTTTGACAGAGTCTCACTCTGTTGCCCGGGCTAGAGTGCAGTGGCATCAGCCTAGCTCACAGCAACCTCAAACTCCTGGGCTCAAGCAATCCTTCTGCCTCAGCCTCCCGAGTAGCTGGGACTACAGGCATGCGCCATCATGCCCAGCTAATTTTTTCTATATATTTTTAGTTGGCCAATTAATTTCTTTCTATTTTTAGTAGAGATGGGGTCTTGCTCTTGCTCAGGTTGGTTTCGAACTCCTGATCTTGAGCAGTCCGCCCGCCTCGGCCTCCCAGAGTGCTAGGATTACAGGCATGAGCCACCTCGCCCAGCCAATACTTCTTATTTTTAAACCATGTTTGCATCTTCTTTTACTGGACTGTCTTTGTTGAATTTGTTTTTTCTTTTCCTGCTGTGTTCACTCATATCCCAAATGACATTGTTCTAGGCTTAGTTTTTCTTCTGCAGTACTCAGTATATTCAATGCACAGGGCACTTTCTCTCATGCTTTAGTTATGTTCGTAACCTGCTGGTCATGTTCATAACCAGGTCATGTGCACAACCTGCTGCTCAAGAGGAAGCCAATACACTGAGTGAGACAGCAGGAGTTACAGCAGAGGGAGTTCAATATCACAAGTACCATGTGAGGAGATAGGAGGAATTTCTCAAATCTGTCTCCCCAAGAATTTAAAAGAAAGGGCTTGTAAAGATAATTTGGCAGGCTAGGGAATTGGGTCTGCTGATTGGCTGAGGATGAACTCATAGGATTGGGAAGCAGAAATTGTCTTCTCATGCTGAGTCAGTTCCCAGGTCACAAGACCAGGTGAGTTTGTTCCTTGGGCCACTCGTCTGGTAGGGTCAGTTGGACCGCCAGAATGCAGGGTCTGGAAGTTATCTCAAAGACCACCCAGTTTCACAAGGTTGATGTTATCTATGGGAGCAATGAAGAAAGCTAAGAATCTTTATGACCATCAGCTATATGACTCCTGAGTAGTAAGCAATTATAGGAAAGCAAGCTAGGGAATAATTGCTGGTGATGTGTATGTGTGTGTGTATTAACTAAGCCTGTACCTTTGCAGAGTTCAGGCCCCTACCACAGTTCCCACCTTGTGGCCCTTTATTAATTTTGTAAAGGGTGGTTTTACTTTCTCCAGGATAAACTGCATGCCTCTTTTTCAATATGCACCCTGGAGAAAGGTCTCAGGTCTTCTGGCTACAGAGTTAAGTTGGATTCTATCTTCTTTCTCTGTTCACACTAATCATACTTGTTAGAGTCCTCACAGCCATTTCTTAGCAATAAGTTCTGAATTTTATTGGCCTTAACTTTTCAGGAATGTTGCTTGCTGGTTAGTTTTTTGAAATTTACACCCAATTCCCTCTTTTCATGATGGGAAATTTACACCCAATTCCCTCTTTTCATGATCGGTGCGTCCCCTTGATGAGTAGGAAACAGAGCAACCACTTCTCCAGCATGTTTATGTGTGTCCCATGTCTAAGGTGTCCTCCTTAACCTATAGTGTGGGAACAAGATACGCAAGTGCTTCCAAAGCTAGCTCATCACCCATACAGCGGCTGCTTCTCAAATAGGGGAGACTTGCAACATTTCTGGACTTTTAACTCCAGAACTTTTAACTTCTGGACTTTTAACTCCTTTTAACTGGCCTACCACATGAAAAATCACAGCATGTGATTACAAAATTCTTCAAATCATAGTGTGATTTTTTTAAAGTTCTTCCTTTCCTTTCCAAGGCTCACAGCTTAGACTCAAAGAATATGAATCTAATAAGCCGCTTAATAGAGATGCTGAAAGAGGGTGGAGTAATTTCTTTGTGGAGAGGAAATGGTGTGGCTGTTCTCAAGAGTGCTCCTGAAACAGCTGTTAAGGTCTGGTCATATGAACAGGTAAAGCCATAGGGCTGTGACGCTTACTAACAAGGAAAAGTCACTGCATTTTATTAAAAAAAATTACCTCAGATTATTACAAAACGAAGGGGAAGAGTTGCTAATGTCTATATTGGAACATTATCATAATCTTAAGTTGTTTTGTTATTATATAATTATATTAATATTAATTCCTAATCATAATCAACACTTATTGGATGTCTGCTATTCGCCAGATCTTATTCTAGGCAAAAAGAGGTACAAAACGAAGTCTCTACCGTTAGGGTTGGGGCCTCTTATCTACTACGGATGGCTTTATTCAGGTACTGGGTAATGTGCATCATAGTTTTTGACTATGAATTAAATGCCCAGGTATTCACTGATATTAAATAGGTTGTAAGACCTCTGAGGATTCTAAGTACTGACATAACTTTGACCTCTTATTTACACATTATAATTATAGTGCTGTTTTCTCTTAATACTGTTTTCAAAATAAATCTCTTCCTTTTGGTCTTATTATTTCCCCCATAAAAGATATTTTACATAAATAATTTGGGCCTCTACAGGAAAACTCAAATAGTATTCTAAGTTCACTGAAGTCTAACAGGAATACAGTTGAATAGAGGGAGACAAAATGAAGCAAAGGGCAAAGCAAGGCTGTAGAGGCTACAGACTTGCAGTTGAACTTCAGCTCTGGCACATTCTAGCTGTGTGGACAGGTTCCTGTAATGTCTCTGAACTTCAGTTGTCTCACCCATAAGATGTGGAACATAATGTCTACTTTGCAGGGGCCTGGCACGTAGTAAGCACTCAGTAAGCAGTGCTCACGGGTATCACATACAGCACAACGCAGGGTAATGTGGGGAAACGATACGGAGAGACCCAAACTAGGTTAAAGGCCTCCTTGAGGAGGAAATGTTTAAGTTGAAACCCAAAGGGTAAGTGGAAGATTTCTAGTCAAAAGACAGAGGAAAGAATGTTCCAGGCAGAGGGAACAACAAGTTCAAAGTCCTGGAGGCAAAAGGTGAGGTGTGTTTGAGGTACGGAAAGAAGCTCAGTGTGGCTAGAGCGGAGAGGGTGGCTAACGGTGAGGCTGGAGAGGGAGGCAGGTGAAGTGAGGAACGTGTATGCAGAAGACAGCTTAGGAGGGTCTGCAGTAACCCAGGTGGGAGATTAGAGGAGGGGGAAGATGTATGTTCAGTTTGGGGCATGTGGAGCTTAAGGTGCCTATATCAGTTAGGAATCTTTAGGTTATAAAGAAGAGAAAATAGCTTACTTACATTTTAAAGGGAATTTATTTTCTCACATAACTGAAAAGTCCAGAAATCAGGTGGACTTCTGATGAGGCTTCATTTAGCACTTGAACCATGTCACCGAAAACTGTATTTCTCCTCATCTTCTCTCTCTGTCTTCCACTGAATGCTTTAGCCTAACACATGCTTCCCTCGTGGTTGGAAGATGATCGCCAGAAGCTTCCAGGGGTTTGTGCTTCTTTGTTCATGTGTAGAAGGAAGAGAACTGATTCTTCTTGCAGTTCTCTCAGAAAAGCATGAAGCCTCTTTTGAATCTTAAGTCACCCCAAAACATTTCCTTGAGTCTCACTGGTCTAGATTGTGTCATATATCCACTCTTGAACTAATCACTATGGCAGAGAGATAGGATGCAGTGATTGACTTACAACAAGAAGGCAAAACAGAGGCCAAGGAAATATGTCACTGAAAACCCATTCTGTAAGGAAAAGCTTATTATCATTAAATATGCAATAACAATGACCACTTCTTCAGTTTCTGTGTGGCAAGTCCATTATATGTTTGCATTACTGCATGTAGTCTTCACAACAATCCTGCATAGTAGGAACTGTGTGTACAATAGTGACCACTATAGACAAGGAAGGCACTTGCCTTCATTTTCTGAAGGATGAAGAAACTGAGTTATGGAGAAGATAAGTGACTTGTCCTGTATCACTCAGTAAGTGATTATGCCAAGATTGAAACTTGGGTTTGTTTGTCCTTTCATATTGCTTCATTAAAATTTGACACCGTTGCCATCAGAACTTATTGCATAAGATTCTTAGTAGTTTCCATCCCAGTGCTTCTATTCTCATTATATTAATATTAATTCCTAATCATAATCAACACTTACTGGACGTCTGCTGTATACCAGATCTTATTCTAGGCAAAAAGAGGTACAAAATGAAGTCTCTACTGTTAGGGTCGGGGCCTCTTATCTAATATGCATGACTGTATTTAGGTACTGGGTAATGGGCATCATAGTTTTTGACTATGAATTCTATGAATTAAATGCCCAGGTATTCACTGATATTAAATAGGTTGTAAGCCCTCTGAGGATTCTACGTATTGACATAACTTTGACCTCTTATTTTCCCAGTATAAGAGGTTTCTTGTTAAAGAAGGATACAAATTAGGAATTCTTGAGAAATTTGCTTCTGCTGGTTTGGCTGGTGCGACTTCACAGCTTTTAGTTTACCCTTTGGAGGTAAGTACTGTTGAACAAATTATGATTTAATTGCTATCTTTAATGAAAATTATGGTCAACTTCTTTTCAAATGGGCTACGGTCCTCTTATAAGTAGGACTTATACGGAGCAGGGAAAATCTGCTGCCAGAGCAGTGTCACTAGAGCTGTGACATCAAAGCTGGTGTTTCTGTTGATTTTTTTTTTTTTTTTTTTTGCATTTTCCTTCCATATGAACTTTAGAATGATTTGCCAAGTTTCTTTAACAACAACAAAAAATCCCCAAAACATTCAATTGGGATTTTGCCTCTAGTTGTACTGAATGAATTTTGAGAAGGAATAGCAATTACAATATTGAATCTTTTTGTCCAGGAAGGAGATATGTTTGTCTCTAGAGCTTCTGTTACAATCTTTGAAAAAGTTTTATGATTTTTTCATATAGGTCTTACACATTGTGAGGCTTTTATATTACTAGATACTTGTGATATTCGATCCTATTAATGTATTCCATTATATTTTCTTCATGTTTATTGCTGGTATATGTGAAAATTCTTGAATTTTTGTGTTTAACTTGTATCTAACCACTCTACATTACTCGTGTTAATTATAATAATCTGGAAGCTCTAAAGATTTTTTTTAATCTTTGTTTTTCTGAAATTTCACCATGAATGTCTAGATTTGGACCTTTAAAGCTTGTATTTTTTAAGCCCTGGAAAATTCTGCTATTAAATTTTGAATTATATTTTTCTTTTTGAACTTTCTGTATTCTTCTTCTGGAACTCTTATTTGATGGATATTAGATTCCTAATGATTTTATCCAAAAATCTATGGGTCTTTTTTCTTAGACTTTTTCTTTACCTTTCAGAATTGACTTAATATGTCAGTCATAAATTTACTCCTTATCTATTTCCATGCTGCTCTTCAGTCCATTTTGTTGAATTGTTTACAATGATAAAAATTTAATTTCCAATGTGTCTAGTTTTTTTTATAAAAAGTTCTTTTTTTCCAATGTGTCTAGATGCAGTATACTCTTGAATTCCTCTCAGGATTTTAATTGTACTTATTTCAAAATATTCTTTAATTTGTTAAATTTATTTTTTCTAACTTCCAAGTTAATGAATATAAGACTGCACAGTGACCTGGATTAAACATGAAAGTGATTAATTTTGAAGCTGCAAGTCAGAACAGACAGCTATAAGTAGTTTAAATATGGTTTGAATGTTTTTTCTATAATGCTGATTCTTTTTTACTCCTTTGTAATCATAAGGATGAAACATCCAACTTTTAAAAACAATATAGATTTTGTATTTGGTGTTTTAATTGTAAGGCTGTTTTCCCTTAAGGTCTAAACTGGCTTGTGTATTTGTGTCACACTGTTTACATATAACCTAGGATAAATAGTACTTCCTTTAGATTATGTAGCTTTCACATTTGTACAGTAGGGAGACAGTGAATTTAGTAGGAAATAAGGAGATTAGACAATAATAAATGTTGTAAATAAGTAAATTATATTTAGAAGGTGAAAAATACTTTTTAACTATTTAAAAATACTATTTAAGGTGATAAGTGCTATGGGGGAAAGGAAAAATTAGAAGAGTGGAAGGGAAAGCAGAAAAGAAGTATTGGGGATGGGAATTGCAGTTTTGGAGAGGTTGGGGCAAGCTCTCTCAGAGAGTGGCTTTTGGGCAAAGACTTGAGGGAATAGCCAGACGGGTACCTGGGGGATGAGCACTCCAGGCAGAGGGAACAGTGCAGAGGCTTTCAGGTGGGACAGCGTCTGGCTGCCTCCAGGAGCAGTAAAGGGAACGGGTGGAGCAAAGTCCGTGGTGGAGGAGGGGGGTAGTTGTAGAGGTGGGAGTACAGTAATGGAGGAGGAAGGTCAGATAGATCCAAGTAAGCTTTGCCTCTTACTCTGGTGATATGGGGAGCCAGTGTTGGAGTAGATGACCTAAGTCTCTTTATAAAAGGATCACTCTGGCTGCTGTATTGAGAATAGATTGTAGCTGGCAAGGGAGAAAGTTAGGAAGCAGCGGGCCTGATCCGGTAAAAAGAATGCAGTCATTCAAAACCTGGTGTTAACAGTGAAGTTGGTGAGATTCTGGATGTATTTTGAAGGTAGGACCAATAGGATTCCCTGGTGGATTAGACATAAGGCATAAAAGAAAGAAGAGATGAGGATAACCTCAAGTTTTTCAACTTGATAACTGAGAGAAGGAAGATACACTCAATTAAGATGGGGAAGGCTGCAGGTAGAGAAGGTTGAGAAGGGAGATCAAAAGTTCAGTTTTGGAAATCCTGATCAAACAAAATGTTTATTGACTTATATGATGAGTATAGGATATAACTTTTATCTGTAGCTATTCACAAGAAAGAAGTGTATACATGTGTGCAGATGTGCGTGGAATCCTATTATAATATGAGTTTATTAGGGTACTAAGGTTGGGGAGGGGGGTTGTAAGAGCCTTTCTTTTTTTTAATGGTTCCTTATCTGAGTCATAGTAGAATAGCTGTGACTATACTGTTGTAATTTGGGCAAAAAAAGATAGTGCTTACTCAGATACTCGATCTTCTTATAAAGTTAAGTTCAGAAATTTGGCAAAAGAATTTAAGCACTATATTTGTAAAATACTTCTATGGAAGACTAAAATATCCCAGGGAATAGTAGGAAAATATATAGATACACTGTCATGGAAAATACAGTTTAACCTAAGATTGCTTTCTCTTTTTACTTCTTTAATAATAGATGAGCTCTGTAGCCCACAATTTAAATTAAATTTAGCCCAGAATGTCCTGAGTTGGATAACTGTTCAATGACCTTATAATATTACTTTCTTTCACATTTAGGTTTTAAAAACTAATTTGGCTGTAGGTAAAACTGGACAGTACTCTGGGTTGTTGGATTGTGCCAGGCAGATTTGGAAGCTGGAAAAGGGTAGAGGTTTTTACAGAGGCCTTATTCCTAGTCTTTTGGCTGTCATTCCATACGCGGGCATAGATATTACTACTAACGAGGTGAGTTTGTTTCCATGATGAACTTATAACAGGTTTATTAGACCTGAAAATATAATATAATTTTTAAACTTTTTATCAAATCATACAAAAGGCAGAGTTAACACAAAAGACGTTTTTCATGGTCTGTTTTGATGGTTTAGGAATATAAGCTATAATAATTTCCTAAAAGTGTTGACCTCAGTCTCCTCTCTTCTCACCTGGACATAATCTCCTTGGTGACTCTGTTGCTGGCTTTCAGCACAGCTGGTATACCAGACACTCACAGATCTGTTTTTTTAACTTCTCTTCTGATCTAGACCACCAAGGAGATCGAATGACATTGTGACATTGTTTTGCTTTCCATATGTTCTAGTGTCAGAAGTCTGATTTAGCTCATGTTACTTTTGCTCTGGGTTTCCTTGTGAATAATTTCTGGTAATAATGATCTACTCTAAATCAATAGGCACTTGATTCTCAAAAAAAAAACCAAAAAGTAAGGGAAGAATGTAAGTTTTTTTGGAGTGGGAGAGGAATGCAAAATAATGATGACCTATTTTCTACATTAGTAGTGTCCAGTTTCACTTTGGTCACTCTCTGGAACTGATTCTGACAGACCATTGAGCACGGCCTTCCTCACCCAACTCCCTCCCTTTTGGTAATCCTGAGTACCTTCCGCCCCACCAAACTTTTTATCAGTGGTTAGGATAGTCATTAAGATCATGGGCTCAGACTGCTGAAATTCACATTCTGGCTCCAAGCTTTACTTAACCTCTCTGTGCTAGAATTCTCTCACCTTTAAAATGAGAATTATTGATTCAACACGTAATTATTGAGTGGCATGTACCACATTCTGTACTAGGTGCACCAAACACAAGAGAGAAATTTCTGTCCTTGGGGAACTCATGTTCTTTTACTGGGAGACAGACAATAAACAATTGAAACTTACAACATGTTATATAGTGACAAGGGGTATGGAGAAAAAGCAAGGAAGGACAGTACATAGTGTTAGGCACTGAAATTTTAGAGGGCATGGTCTGGGAAGATATTCCTGAGAAGGTGAGTTTTGAGTAAAGACTTGAAGGAAGTGGGTGCGAGCAATGTGTACATTCACAGGGAGAACATTTAGGGTGGGTGCATGCCTGTGCAGCTGGAGTGGAGTGAGCCAGGAGAGAATAGTAGCTGAGGTCAGAGAGCAAAGAACTTATAGTGTAATAAGAGGACCTATCTCATGGTTTTTTTTTTTTTTTTGAGACAGAGTCTCGCTTTGTTGCCCAGGCTAGAGTGAGTGCCATGGCATCAGCCTAGCTCACAGCAACCTCAATCTCCTGGGCTCAAGTGATCCTTCTGCCTCAGCCTCCCGAGTAGCTGGGACTACAGGCACGTGCCACCATGCCTGGCTAATTTTTTCTATATATATTAGTTGGCCAATTAATTTCTTTCTATTTATAGTAGGGAGTCTCGCTCTTGCTCAGGCTGGTTTTGAACTCCTGACCTGGAGCAATCTGCCCGCTTCAGTCTCCCAGAGTGCTAGGATTATAGGCGTGAGCCACCGCACCTGGCCTCTCATGGGTTTTTTAAAAAGTGAAATTAAGTTAATATATGTGAAATGCTTAGCTCTCAGTGTATGAAAAGTGCTCTATGAGTGTGAGTTATCATTATTATAAATTATGCCTCAGAGATAGTGTCTCTCTTTCCTGCTAAGTCTGACTATTCTACTTTAGCTGTTGATCCAGGTCTTTGTTCCTTCCCCTTTCTCAGCTGGCAATCACCTTCAGGTTTCTTTTTCAAAATAAAAACTAAACAAAGCAAAACACAATTTTTCTCTTTAACTCTTCCTCCATCACTAGTGACTACTATCACTTTCTCACTCCTTTTACTTCCAAAGGATGTGACATATCATCTATACATTATTTCCTCATTGTTTATTCTCTCCTTAACCTACTGCAGTTTGATTTCTAATCCTTGATCTGCAGTTAAAAAATTAATAAACACTTCTATGTAACCAAAGTGTTTGTACTCCCGTGATATTCTGAAATGAAAAATAAATAAATTTAAAAAATTGTAACTGAATCTGACAATTAGCTAAGTTTGGGAAACATTAAATAAAGAAAGCCACAAAAGCAGTGTCCTGTTTTGTTAGGGCTGCCATAACAAAATGCCATAGACTAGGTAGCTTAAGCAGCAGAAACTAATCACATTTCTGGAGGCTGGAATCCTCAGATCAAAGTGTTGGCAGGTTTGGTTTCTTCTGAGATATCTTACTTTGGCTTGCAGATGGTCACTTTCTTGATATGTCCTCATATAGTCTTTCCTCTGTGTGTATACGTGTCTGTATCCAAATTTCCTCTTCTCATAAGGACACCAGTCATATTGCATTGGAGCCCACCCTAAAGACCTCATTTTAACTTAATTACCTCTTTAAATACTGTGTCTACAAATATAGTTACATTTTGAGATACTTGGGGGTTAGGAATTCCGCATATGAAGTTTGAAAGGCCACAGTTCAGCCCATAGCAAGCAGTCAGTGGCATTGTCTAGCATTTTTAGATATTAAAATGATTATTTTGATATTTCAAAGCCATGCAACCAGTCATCTAAAGCATAGTTTGGCATCTCTGAGGAGAAGGGAGTCCCTGATACCCTTTCTGAGGGTCTCTAACGTCTACACTTTTTTCCTCTGAGACACTTTTTTCCTCTAAGACATTATTTACACTTGTCAATCTCATTCTCTGTAAGCATAGAGTTTTCCAGAGGCTATGATGTATGATGACATCCTTACTCTGCTGAGTGATAAGGTATGTTTAGAAATTTTTCTCAGTTTTAATATCTAATATGATAGATACTATTGATACATAAAACCCATATAAATAAAAACTTTGGGGTATTTTAAATAATTTTTAAGAGTGTAAAGGGGTCCTGAAACAAAAATATCACTGTTAGAGGAAATGCAATTTGACAAAATAGGCTTCCCTATCTTGGTTAGGCAATTGGAGCTCTGATAGTCCAGGGTGGGTAGTCAGTTTCCATCACTAAGGTTCTCTGATTTCTGGTCTTTTGTACAGAGGGAACACCTCTGGATAAATCTAATCGATAGGTTGGTGCTTAGGGAAAGATGATATATTTAGATAATTTGAGTCCTTGAAATATTGAGGGCTGTATTAACTTTAACTGCATTAAATTACAGCAGAAATTAGCAGTTTGTGAGTGTATGTCCTATGGCTTTTACTTCTTTGTACCAGATTGCTGCATACTGTATTTTATACTCTTTGATATAATGTAACACAGATGTTAGCAGTGTATGCCTATGGTGAGAAAAGATTATTATTATTTTGGTTCATCTTGTAGTAATTGTTAAAGTGTATTCTTACTTTGTTCTTTATCAGACGTTGAAGACTTATTGGCTAAGAACCTTTGCAGAAGACCCTAAGTTGGTGATTTTGCTGGGATGTAGTGCCTTATCTAACTTTTGTGGGCAGTTTGTCAGCTACCCCCTGTTATTAGTGAGAACTCATATGCAGCTCCAAGGTGAGTTTTTGTGAGAAGGTTGCCCATGAAAAAAGTTCTATGTACTTTAGGGATTTCTTTTTTACTTCTGTTCTGAAGAGTATCTTAGAATCCTCCTCACTTCCATCATTCAATACTGACTTTTTTAAAAAAACAAAACTAGGAAATTCTCCTCATATGAGTAGTAATGGTGCTATTTATTTCATATTTAGTTTTGGAAGTCAAATCTGAACTTTATAACCACGTAAAGATGAAATACACTGCCTTGGGTGGTTATGAATGCCTCCACATTGGAGGAATGTAGTCTATTCTTGAACTAGAGTTCATAAGATTGTGATAATAAAGGATTCAGAATTTAGACATCCATCTAATTGGCTTTAAAAGTTTTTTGCAACATGAGATGCAGTGAGTCTATTTTACTTAAAAAGAACTCAATGAAATACTTGCTGATTATTAGGAAAAAAATTATTTCTTGAATTTAGGCTGGGTGTGGTGGCTCACACCTGTAATCCTAGCACTCTGGGAGGCTGAGGTGGGAAGCTTGCTTGAGCTCAGGGATTTGAGACCAGCCTGAGCAAGAGTGAGACCCTGTCTCTATCAAAAATAGAAAAATTAGCCAGGTGTGGTCGCAGGCACCTGTAGTCCCAGCTACTTCCGAGGCTGAGGCAGGAGGATTGCTTGACCCAGGAGTATGAGGTTGCAGTGAGCTATGGTCATGCCACTTGCATTGTATCTTGGGCAACAGAGTGATACTCTACCTCATAAGAAAAATTATTTATTGGATTTATAAAAAATAGATTGTATATTTCCCTTCATGGAAGTTGATTGTAGGAATTTTTACAGTTGCATGTACCCCACCCATGTAATTACCAACTAGATCAATACATAGCATATTTCCAGCACTCCAGAATGCTCCTTTGTGCTCCCTCAGTGCCCCTACCCCAAGGTAATTATTATTCTGACTTTTATCATCATTGATTAATTTGCCTATTCTTGAAAAGTGTGTACTAAGAGAGTCATCTATGTTGGTGCATGTGATCTTTTTCTTTGCTATATAGTATTTCATTATATGAATACCACATTTTATTTGTCCATTCTACTGATGATGGACACCTAGGTTGTTTCCCATTCAGGGCCATTATAAATAAAGCTGCTATGAACGTTTATGTACTTGTGTTTTGGAAAACATAAACACTCATTTCCCTCAGGTATATACCAGGAGAAGAACTGTTGGGTCATAGGATAAATGCATATTCAGCTTTAGTAGGTATTTGCCAAATTGATTTTCCAAAGTGTTTGTATCAATTTGTACTATAACAGTAACGTGTAAGATTTCCGGCTGCTCTATATCTTTGCCAACACTTGTTATTGTCAGTCTTTTAATTAATTAATTAATTATTATTATTTATTAGAGACAAGGTCTTGCTCTGTTGCCCAAGCTGGGGTGCAGTGGTGCAATCATAGCTCGCTGCAGCCTCAAACTCCTGGGCTCAAGCGATCCTCCTGCTTCAGCCTCCTGAGTAACTGGGACTACAGGTGTGTGCCACCATACCTAGCTAATTTTTCTCATTTTTTTTGTAGAGATGTGGTCTTGCTATGTTGCCTGGGTTTGTCTGGAACTCTTTGCCTCATGTGATCCTCCCACCTTGGTCTCCCAGAGTGCTGGGATTATGGGCATGAGGCCACTCTTTTCCTTAGATATTCTGATGAATGTGCAATAAAATCCCATTGTGGCTGTCATTTGCATCTTTTGATGACTAATAATATTTAGCAACTTTTTATATGCTTATTTGCCATTTTGACATCCATTTCTGTAAAGTACCTGATTAAATGTTTTGCGCATTAAAAAAAATTAGATTGCCTTTTTTTTTCTTTCTGATTTGTAGGAGTTCTTTATATATCCTAGGTAAGAGTTCTTTTTTTTTCAAATTTATATATTGCGAACATCTTCTCCAAGTCTGTGGCTTGTGTTTTCACTCTTTTAGTGGTATTTTTTGATGAACTTAATTTTAATGTTCTTAATTTTAATGAAGTCCAAATTATGAATCTTTTCTTTTGGTCTTTTGTTTAACACACTGCCTATACCAAGATCACAAATTTTTCAGTTTTCTTATAGAAAATTTATTGTCTTATCTTTTCATATTTTGACCTGAAATCCATTTAGGATATTTTGTATGTATTTATTGTTTGAGGTAGAGGTCAAAATTAAATTTTTTTTCCATGTAGATACCCATTGATCCAGCACAATTCATTGAAAATATCCATTCTCTCCCACTGAATTGTGGTAGACCAGTTACTCTATATGCATGGGCCTGGTTTGGAATGCTTCACTCTGTTCCATTGGACTATTTGTTAATCCTATTAGTAGTCAACTGTTTCAATTACTGTAGCTTTATAAGAAGTCTTCATATCAGATATTATAAGTTCTCCAATATTCTTTAAAATTATCTTGGCAATTCTTGGTTCTTTACATTTTTACAAAAATTTAAAATGATCATGTCAATCCCCTCAAGAAATATCCTCTGAGATTGATTTGAATCTATAGATCAACTTGAAATGTTTACATCTTAAAAGTCAGTGAATATGGTATTTCCCTCTATTTTCTTAGGCCTTACTTAATTTTTCCCAGTAATGGTTTATAATTTTCAGTGTAGAGGTGGAGTAAATCTTTTGTTAGGTGAATTTCTAGGTATTTGACATTTTGGATATTTGTATAAGTGGGATTTTACACAAAAGTCGTTTTCTAAGTTATTTTTGTCAGCTTTTAGAAGTACAGTTTAGGCTGAGTGCGGTGGCTCATGCCTGTAATCCTAGCACTCTGAGAGGCTGAGGCGGGAGGATCGCTCAAGGTCAGGAGTTCGAAACCAGCCTGAGCAAGAGTGAGACCCATCTCTACTAATAATAGAAGTAAATTTTTATTGGCCAACTAAATGAGCCGGGCATGGTGGTACAAGCCTGTAGTCCCAGCTATTCAGGAGGCTCAGCCAGCAGGATTGCTTGAGCCCAGGAGTTTGAGGTTGCTATGAGCTAGGCTGATGCCACGGCACTCTAGCCAGGGCAATAGAGTGAGACTCTGTCTCAAAAAAAAAAAAAAAAAAGAAGTTGGTTCTAGATCATTGATCTTGTATCCAGCAATTTTGCTAAACATATATATTAATTGTGATAGTTTATCTGTCTTTTTTTGATATTATATGCATACAATCATGCCTTCTGTGAATAATGATAGTTATACATATAATATATGTAACTATATATTATATATAATGATAATTTTCAATTTTTTTCTTTTCTAGTATATGAATTTAAAGTTTTGAATTTCCAAGTACTGCTTTACCCATTCTCCATAAACTTTGATATATAATATTTTCATTATTATTCATTTCAAAATACTGTCTAGTTTCCATTGTGATTTCTTTTTGACCCATTGGATTTTTCTGAAATATATTTTAAAATTTACAGATATTTGGGGATTGCCAATTATCTTTCCGACTTCGAACTTCTATTTTAATCATACTGTGGTCAGAGAATGTGCTCTGTATGATTTCAATTCTTTGAAATTTATTGAGACTTGTTTTATTGGCCTACAATATGGTCTATTTTGGTAAATGTTAATTGTATACTTGAAAAGAAAGTGGATTTTGAAGTTGTATTCTGGGTTCTATATATGTATTCTATAAGACCAGTTAGTTAAATGTGGTTATTCAATTGTTTTATATCCTTACTAATGTTTTTATATGTTTTTCCTATTGGTTACAGAAAGTGGTACTTTTAAATCTCTAACCATGATTGTGGATTTCTCTATTCCTCCTTTAATTTTGTCAACATTAGTTTTATATATTTTGAAGCTGTGTTATTATGTGTATACAAATTTAGGATTGACTGTTTTAATAATATAAAATGTCTTTATTGCTAGTAATATTTTTTGCCTTTAAAAGTCTACTTTGATATTAATGTAGTTACAATAGCTTTCTTTTGGTTAGTGTTTGCTTGGTATAGTTTTTAAAATCCTGTTGTTTTCAGCTTTTCTCTGTTCTTGTAATTAGTATGTCCATTTTGAAAAGCACATAGTCAGATCTTTTAAACAAATCCAGTGTGATTTTAAAAAATCTTAGTGTTCAGGACATTTATATTTTAAATTATTGTAATAGTTGGGTTTAAGTAGAGACCACATATTATCTTGCTACTTATTTTCTATTGACTATATGTTCTTTTCCCTTCCTTTCTTTTTTTTTTTTTGGGTTCCTTTTGAATTAATCAGATATGTTCATTATTTTCTTCTCTATTAGCTTGTTGGTTATATATATATATATATATATATATACATATATATATTGTTTTTAATGGTTACCCTTGAGATTATAATAGGAATCCTTGTTAGTTACAGCTGAGCTTACATTAGTATTTTTTTATTGACAATTTTTAAACTTAATCTACACTGTCCCCTTTTGTGTGACTGTTGTCATATATTTTACTTTAGAATGTATTTTAAACCCAGAAGACATTATTGTTTTAAAAATCAATATTAATTTATATTTTCTTCTTTTTGTTTGTCTGTTTTCCTTCCTGAATTTCTTTGCTTCCACCTGAGATCGTTATTCTACTTAAATGTGTCCCTTTAGTATTTCTTCTAGTGGATATCTGCTACACATATTCTCTTAGCTTTTGTTTGTCTCTTTTTATGGCATATTGAAGGCATTATTCCAATATCTTCTAGATTCCATTGCTTTTGATGAGAAATTTGCCATGGGTTATATTGCTGCTCTTTTAAGGTGCTGTCTTTTTCTTTCATTTTTCTTTAAATGATTTTAAGATTTTCACTTTATCATTGGTTTTCAGGAGTTTGACTATGATGTGCCTAAAATGTAGTTGGCTTTCTGTTTACCCTTCTTATGGTTTTAAAATCTGTGATTTGATGGTTTTTGTCAATTTTGAAAAAATTTCCAGCCAAAACTTCTTGAAATATTGCTCTATCCTACTCTCTCTCTTTTCTCCTTATGGTTTTCCTGTTACATACATTCATACTATATCTTTTCCACATGTCCCATATATCCTTGTGTTTTTTTCTGTGTCTCCTTTAAAAATTATTTAAAAATTTAATATATGAATTGCCTGTGGTCTGTTTGGTTTTTATTGTCTATTTTTCTCTGTAGGTTTTGAGTGTTTTCATCCTGTTTTTTTTTAGCATGCTTCATTATATTTGCTTGAATGATGAACATTTTTATGAAAAGTTGTATATTGTGGGTGATGTATGTTTTAGACTTTTGCTAGGGATGATGTATTTCAGCTTTACCCTTTCTCTATGGTTCTTACTCCTAGATAGCAACCCTTATTGGGTATTACTTGAAATCCTAGAGTGATTACCAAGGCCCCTGCACCTTATTGAATTTGAACTACAACCTCTGTCTACTCAGAACTGTGCCACTGTTAAAATCTCCCCCTGTATGTTTAGCCTTTTGGCTGCTTTTTTTCTGCTGGGTTTCTTGGGTTCTTATCTTGTGCAGCTTTAGATTTGGCAGTGTCTCAGCACAGAGATTTTTGGCCTCACTTCACTAGTAGTAACTTTAATTCCAAATTTTGCTCCTCATGTCTCAGGCACTTTGGCATTCTTGAGCTCCAACTTCTGTCTCCTCAGCTCAATAACACTTCTGTTTTCTCTCTGAAATACTTACTATCTGGCCAATAACTTGGACCCTATTCTTCCCTGCTGGAAATAATCAAATCCGTAAGGAAAAAACAAGGGTGAAGGTATTGCTTACCTCTGAGTACTTTTCTTCTTTCTTCTAGTCTCACTTGCATTGTTTGCTCTCCCATAACTTTAAACAGTCACTTCGTGTGTTTGGTTCACTTTTTTTTTTTTTTTAAGAGACAAGGTCTCCTTAGATTGCCCAGGCTGGTCTTGAACTCCTGGGCTCAAGATATTCTCCCAGCTCAGGCTCCTGAGTTGCTGAGATTACAGGTGTGAATCATCACACCCTTGTTCACCTTTTAACAGTTATTTTTATTTTGAGAGTTTGTCTAATGCAAACTACTCAGTCATAACTAAAACTAAAAATTATCCTTTGTTCTTTCAACATATCCACATTAATTTCTGAGCTTTTCTGTGTTTTCTGGAAAAAGATGTCTTACGATCACTTGTATTTTCCCTGCCCTCTAACCTGTAGTCAACTGTTTTTTCTTTCGGTGAGTAGTGATATTTCAAAATCAATATCTGAGTGTTAGGATCAGCAGTGGATATTAAAACCATTAAGTTAAAGAGAGTTAGGCAATAGTATAATATGTTCACATGGTGCCAAGGTATTATCCATCAGATTTCTTCCTGATTGCAAAGAGGAAAAAATACTTTTATAATGGAGAGACTTAGCATTGATAACAGTTTAAAAAAACCAAAAAACCCTGGCATTTATGTGCTTCCTGATGTAGTATAATATGAATTGCATGGCATCTCCTATGAAGTATTTTTGCCAAAAATGTTTTATTGACATCTGACCATGCATTTACACCTATAGGAAATACAGGGGATGGAGGAACAAGTTAAATAATACCATTAGGCAACAACCAGACAAATCCAGAATGTGGGATATTCTATGACAATTGACCTGGACTCCTCAAAAACTCATTGTCATAGAAAAAAATGGTGGTGGTGGTGGTGGTGGGCTGGTAC
>VSMD01005150.1:0-14212 GCA_008750895.1 Mirza zaza | reverse complement strand
TATAAATAGAAAGAAATTAATTGGCCAACTAATATATATATAGAAAAAATTAGCTGGGCATGGTGGCACATGCCTGTAGTCCCAGCTACTTGGGAGGCTGAGGCAGCAGGATTGCTTGAGCCCAGGAGTTTGAGGTTGCTATGAGCTAGGCTGACGCCATGGCACTCACTCTAGCCTGGGCAATAAAGTGAGACTCTGTCTCAAAAAAAAAAAAAAAAAAAGCCATTTACATTATATCAATCATTTAAAGATAACTACAATTTGCCACATAATTAGCAGCTATTAGAAGTTCTTTATTATCCATTCTGATGTGTCACCATCTGCTTTCTTTTACACTTTTTTGTTTTTACAGTTGATATTAAAAGCTCACTACAGCAAGCAAATTCTTTTAAATATTTACTATACGCAATACTTTAAATGTAAATTTTCTAAAATTCACATACTTCTTGCTATGAAAAAATACAACCAAGTATCATAAATACCCTATCTTTAATTTCAACTTTTAAAACTTCTATAGATTACCTCGAATATGAAAACATAACACATTCTCTAACATGTATTACTGGAGGATAAAAAATAGTCTTCAACAGTATGAAGTTGAAGTAAATGGAGTATTTTCTTTCTAAATTGATTAGTAACTCACCAATAGATTAAAAACTCAAAAATGTAATTTTCATAGTGGAAAATAAGGTCTTATTTATAGAAGCACTGACTGAATTCTGCTAATATCACATTCAAAATGTGAATGAGGTTACAGTAAAGGTTAATTAAGGTTTTACTATTTACTTTGTTTTCCAAGGTAGTATAAAAATAACAACAAATATAAATTTTAGTAAAGTAAAGCAGTAAATCTGGCATTTTAATCTTTTCTACTTGTCTCAGCTTTTGATATATGAGGCGCACACACACACAAACACACACACGTGGGCCTTGAAAATCTTCGAGCCCAAAATAACTACTTGTATAAAATATAAATATACTTTTTAACGAGACGTCAGCAGACTAAGCAATCTCTCTACATATTCAAATTTTATCTTGCTAAATTTTGGATATAATATTTATTATTAGCAGAAGCTTGAAAAGGGGTAAAGCAGAATTTTCTCACTTATTTCTAGGGTTAAGAGTGGGTTGGAGAGCATTTATTGTATATTTTACTAAAATATTTTCCTCCAAGAGCTTTAACATTTCTATTTCTCAAAATATTTATGTTCATGTTAAAAATTACACAAAGTACAAACCTAGAACACAAGGTGTATGTAGTCTAAAGTTTAGCTGAGTTATTTTGTTCTCCATAAAATAGGGTTGCCATATAAAACATGCCCAATTAATTTTGAACTTCAGTTAAATTATTTTTCAGTATATCTCACATAATATATGAGACATACTTATACCAAAATATTATTTGTTGTTTATCTGAAACTCAAATGTAACTGGGCATCATATAAATAATAGCAGCCAAAATTCTACATTAAACTTCAAGCTTTATAATAAATGCATTATTAATCAACAACTATTATTAACTAAGACCTATTTAGACCCCCTAAAAATTGCTCAGAATTTGTTTACCTACTAAAAATGTAAACCTTAACTATTTTTAACTAGGAAAAATAAATTTAAAAAATTTATACAAAAGAATGACTATTCTATAGAATGGAAAGAAAAACTCTAGCTTTTATTGTTCTTCTCCCCAATCTTAAGCTTTATTCCATATCTATTTAAAAAATTACAGCTCAACTTTGGAAGCACAAATCATAACATAAAAAGAAAGTCCCAGAAATATTTTAACAGGAAACACTAATCTTTGAAGTAATCTTACTACACACCAATTAATTGTATAATAATCTAGAACAATCTATTACTTATAAGTAAAAAATAAATTCTTTTACAAAACCTAACTACTACTGACCATCATAAGAACAAGAATTTTAACTAACACGTCATAATTGATACCTTGTGGAAAGGGGCTAGCTGCTGACACAGTCGTTCCTGGATTTCTTCCACCACCAGGCTTTCTTCCCCTTTGACCTGAGCTGTGAGCTGAAGATTTCTTCCCTTTGCCCTCTGACCCTCTAGTCTCTGAAACATCTTTTCCACTAGAGGTGTGTGCAGAGACTTCCTGGAAATTTGCATTTGTAAATCGTGCTGTAGTATCTTCCAAACGCTTCAATGATCCAGATATAGAGTTGTTGCTAGTGCTTGTATAAGTCTAACATTTTGATTCAAAAAAGGAAGTAAAAGGAAAAAGAACTGATTACATTTTGGCTACAGAAAACATGACAGTAATAATAATAAATTAATGGATTTGTAAAATAAACATATGAAAGTTTGAGCTCTAAAAATATTAGTCCGCCTAGGAAAATCATGTAAAAACAAAGTCTATTATAACTACTTTTCTTAGGAAAAAATAAAAAATAAAAGTATAAATACTTTACACCAGCAGTCCCCAACCTATTTGGCACCAGGGACGGGTTTCATGGAAGACAATTTTTCCATGGACGGGGGTGGGAGGGGATGGTTTCAGGACTCGAGCACATTGCGTTTATTGTGCAGTCAGACCTCTCTGCTAATGACAGTCTGTATTTGCAGCCGCTCCCCAGTGCTAGCATCACTGCCTCAGCTCCACCTCAGATCATCAGGCATTGGATTCTCATAAGAAGCCGCAACCTAGATACTTCGCGTGTGCAGTTTACAGCAGGGTTTGCACTCCCATGAGAATCTAGTGCAGCTGCTGATCTGCCATGATCTGGCATGAAGTGGGGTTCATGTGGTGATGCAAGTGATGGGGAGTGGCTGTGAATGCAGATGAAGCTTCGCTGGCTGGCCTCCTGCTGTGCCTCCTGCTTTGCGGTGGGTCAGGTTCCTAACAGACCATGGTAAAGGTCTGCAGCCCAGGGCTTGGGAACCGCAGCTGTTATTAGATGGCTGTTTTGTGATCAAATCACAGCAATTAGTAAAAGTATGTATTAGTTATATTTATTAAGTGACACACAGTAATACTGAAGGTACTTATTTCTCCAGCAACATCATTTTCACCAAGAACATACTACGTCCTACACATGAAATTAAAATAAGCTTTAGTGTTCAACACAGGAAGGCAACAATTATAGAGAAGGATGGTGCTATAAATCCATTACAGAAGACTGACTATTCCTGAGATTATAAGACTCTAGCACAGGACAGAGCAAAAACTTTTAAAGAATTCAAGTGAAGGCTCCTTTTCAAAAAACAAAAATTAAAGCCTTTGAAAAAGAAAGCATTTTTTCCAAGTATTACATGGAAACAAAAGTTATATACTGCAAAGTTAAGATTTTTATTATTATCCTTAAAATTGACTCTCAATCACTCCCTTGATCTAGATTATGTTAGGAAAAAGAACGAAATAAAGATTTGTTTAAACAATTAGTTTCTGGTTTTTAGTAATCATTTTTTATACAAGCTATACCCAAATAATGGCAAATTAAATGACTATAAAAGTCTACTAGACTAGATGTACATTATTAAAGGTTTATAAGGTCCACAGGGGCAGAGATTTTTGATGTTGCTGTTAAATTCACTAAAGTATCTGAGGCACCTAGAGCATAAAGTTGACTAAGTACCTGGAACATAACTGGCACTACATTTTTGTTGAATAAATAAATAATTTTGTAATGCATCTATCTAAAATCTCTGATGTAAAAATGAAAAAAAATTGAAAATATGCAAAAGTGAAATTTTCCACATATAGCCACCACTCAATACAATCAGATAAACTTGAAAAATGAGAACGTGACAATAAAATCAAGTTTCAAAAATGGCTGGTGGTTTTAGCAAAACCAATGTTCAAAAGGGAATAAGAGAAGATGTCAAAATGTTTTGAAAACCAAACACTGCTTTTCCGCTACTCGTCCCCAGATGCCACCCCCAGCCCTGTCATCTCACTGCCAACAACAGATTTTCATCAAATTCAAGAAATATTATTTCAGAAAAACAAAATAATCACTATTCTAACAAACTACAATCCACAAACAAGAACAAAAGTTTCAAAGTAAGTTTAAAAGAAAAAAAAACCCATTTAACAAACCAATCACATTTAAGCTGATGAAACTTCATGGCTTACTTTAGAAACATGAACCTTTTCCATGCTGGGCAGGTCAATTTGGAAACTACCCCACCTCATTTCTCAAATATTTTTTTCCAATTACTTGAGTTGATCCTGAGGTTCTCCATTCCTCTCACATCTGATCCTTGTATGACCTAGTGAAGTTTAAAAGTCATCTAAGAAAACACAGTGGTGTTCTTCACTCATGTACTTTGTTCATGTATCAAATAAAGGATGGAGAGAAAATTGGGTGGAGTGCTACAAATGGAAATCTGCTATTTGCTTTCACGTGACGATCTAAATTAGGGATGGTCAATTTTCCCATTTACTTAATGGAATGTCCTTGCTTACCCCCCCTAAAGTATAAATCTGCCTACAAAACCAATGAAAACATGACATTTGGAGGAAACAGTATTATAGAAAGCAATGAATGAAACAATCAAATTTCATTGACAAAAATCATACTAATAAAATCATAATTGAATATTTTTTAAATTTCCACACTTAAGTTTAAAAAGATATCAGATTTCTCAATAGTTTTAAAAAATTATATATAATGGCCACCCCCAAAAGCCTATGTGGGTTCATTCAAAGAGAGATGGATCTCTACCTTAACACAGAGTTTGAAAATGAATTTAAAAGTACTTGTTCTGGGGAGGGGATTTGTTCTGTAATGTGCTGTTGAGACAATATAGCACTGGGCAGTTCCATTATAAACACACTATCACTCAAAACCAAGGAGGAAAGGGAGAAAAAAGGAGAACTGAGGAGTTGGCACAAGGCTGAGAAGAGTCGCATGAGTAAGCCAAGCACTAAATTCACGAAATCCACTGTTCCCTCAGTCAGTTTTACATCCTAAATGCCCCTCACAGTATAAGCATCTCACTGCTCTGAGTGTAATTTTAGTGTTTAAAAATACTTACTTTTCATACAAATTGGACCATAAAATGCAAACTACTTCATTTAGTACTCAACTGAAGAATATATGGTCTTTTTGTTCTTTTCTACTAGAGACAAAACTGGGTATTTGGCTGTATTGAAAGTCTCTAAAGTAGTACATAAATACTTTGCTCTATATCGTGATTTACAGGCAACATAATGAATTTTTTTAAAAGGTAATTTAGAATATGTGTGATTTTTGTTTCCTAGCCAACTACAACTATTAATCCTCAGATAAGATACAACACCAACATACCTACTCAACAGCATTAATTGGGAACAAAACTCATTTTCTACTTAAAACAAAAATTTTAAACTAGATTTAGAATTAAATAATGACTCTATATTAAGTAACCCCCCAAAAAAAGCAGTCAGAATTTTTTTGAAAAGGTATGGTTGCCTCAGAGTACTCTACAAGGTTCTTTTACCTACATTGGTAAGGAGGCAGAAAGAAGAGGAACAACCAAGAGCTATGCCTTCAATCACAAGTAAACACAGCATGTTTGCTAAAATTTTCAAATAAAATTATGTACTAGTCAAGTGTCTCATAAAAGCCACAAATTTTACACTAGGCTGATCCTGGAATACAGCATTGAAAATACTCAACATGAATCACAGAAAGAATGAAGATCAAACAAACAGATCAGTGAGCTGTAGAACAACTTTAAGCAGCCTAAATTACATGTAATTAGAATACCTAAAGGAAAATAGGACAACAAAAAATAAATTATAAAATTGAAGAAATATTAGGAAAAATTCTGAAATTGGAATTAGGAATAATTCTGAAATTGATGAAAGCAACAAACCTACAGATCTAAGAAGCTCAAGTAACCACAAGCACAAGAAAAAATGAACACAGTTCATTATCAAACTGCTTATCACTAAAAAAATCAATGATAAAGAGAAAACTGTAAACCTGATTTTTTTAAAAGGATGTCTTATATTCGGAAAAAAAAATGGTAAGGATGAAAACAAATTTTTCCCTGGAAACAATGCAATCTAGAAAACAGAAGAGTACTAAAAGAAAGAAAACTGTCAATCTGGAATTCCACAGCCAGTTAAAGTATCTTTCCAAGACAAATGCAAAATAAATACTTTTTTGGATATTAAAGCTAAAAGAATAACCTGCAGAGCAACATTACAATAAATGCTAAAAGATGTCATTTAGGCAGGAAAACAACAAATGAAATATAGATCTACAAACAGGGATGAAGAGCACTAGAACGTCAATTATTAGTGGTAAATATGGTACAGCAATTTCCCTCTTATCCACAAAGGGTAAGTTCTAAGACTCCCAGTGGATGCCTAAAACCATGGATAGTAATGGATCCTGTATACACTATGTTTTTCCTATACTGTAAGGGACAGGTAGTGTATGTGGTGTGTATACGCTGGACAAAGGGATCATTTGCATCCAGTGAAGGAAGCAGCAGGATGGTGCAAGATTTCGTTATACCACTCAGAATGGCGTGCAATTTAAAACTTATGAATTGTTTATTTCTGGGATTTTTCATTTAATATTCTCAGACCTTAGATGACTATAGGTAACTGAAACCACAGAAAGTTAAATCTCAGATAAGGGGGATAATACTGTATAAATACAGTAAAATGTTATGTAAGAAAGAATTTTTCATTATTGATAGTTGATGATTTAGAGCAAAAGTAATCACAATGAATTGTGATGTTTAGAACATATATTTTTTTAAAGTGACAAAAAATAGCACCAAAAACCAAGAGAGCAGCAATGGACATATATAGCTATAAAGTTCTTATATAGTATATGTGAAGTGGTTAAATACTAAAATGCAAAGACTGCAACAGTGAATAAACTGAAGACTCAACTATATATATGCTGCCTTAAAGAAATCCATTTTCAATATAAAGACACAAAGAGATTACAAATATGGGAAGAGAAATATCAAGCTAAAATGAATCAAAAGAAAGCTGACTTCACTATATTAATATCAGACAGATTTCAAAACAAAGAATGTTAACAGAATAAAGTGGTTTGTTCATCAAAAAGATACAAAAATCCTAAATGTTTTTTACCTAATAAGAGACCTTCAAAATAAATGAAACAAAAATTGATAGAAAAAGGGGGGGAAGAGATACACACCCACCCACCACAGTAACTGACTGAACAGACAATAAATAAGGACAGAGAAAACTTAATATAAACAACTTGACCTAATTGACATTTACAGAAAAACTCCACGCAACCACAAATGAATACACATTCTTTTGAAAAGCACACAGAACATTTAACAAGATAATCCATGTTTTGTATCATAAAACGTATCAATAAATTTAAAAGGAATGATATATATGAAAATATTAAATTAAAAACAAGATGATATATGAAAAATCCCCAAATATTTCAAAACTAAATAACACACTTTTAAGTAACCCAGGTATCAAAATCAAAAGGAAAACCAGAATGCATTTTTAAACTAAATAAAATAAAAACACAACATATCAAAATTTGTAAAGCAGTACTTAGGAAGAGGTTTATATCATTAAATGCCTATATTAGGACTCTGGTTTCCAGTTGGAAAGCAGATCCATATAAGGAGCTCAGATGTCTTTCCTCTGTCCTAAACCAAGAAAAAAGCTAAACAAATTGAAAAATCACCAACTCTTCTTAGATCAGAGAAGTGAGGTCATGGGCAAATTGGTATCCCCAAAATTGGTTAAGATAAACAGGTGGATAGAATCACAACTTAACTGAGCAACAATTCATGAGAAACCCCTACAGGAACCAGAATCAGAGAAAGAGAACCTAAAGTATAACTAATGGATTGCTGGCATCAAAATGTGAACAAGCCTGAGAGAGAAAAATTCCAAGTGACCCAGTTGCGAGGGGGCTGGGGCTGAGGGACTCCTCCTTTTGTGAGTTTTACCTCCAGGAGCTCTAGCAGATGCTCACAGTGAATTCTGAGAAAGATCTCCCAGTACTTCCCACAATAGGAGGGGAAAGGAATCTTTTTGAATAGCCAGAGATTTTTGTATTTCTTAAGAAGGTCTGCCCTCAGGAGAAACTATTTAACCAATCTGCTAATGTTTTATCAGAGCCTAACTGACCTAGGAAAGGGGAAATGTACAACTTCAAGCCACTCTAGCAATCCCATAACACTTAGGAGGAAAAAATCTAAGAAGCACTTGTAAAGTGCACAGTCCAGGGGAACAGGCTCACCTCTGGACTGAGAGCTAATTACAGAAGTACAGAATGCTTCCTGTTCCCCCACATGTCACTACTACATCACTACCAGACTACTCCTTTTTGCAGGACATAATGCCCAACTCTCAATATAAAATTAAAAGATACACTAAAAGGTAAAAAATATAGTTTGAAAATACTGAAAATTCATCAGAACTAGAATCAGATATGGAAGAAATGGTGGAATTATCAGACCAAGAATTTTTTTCAACTCTGATTAATATGATAAGGGACCTAATGGGAAAAGTAGACAGATGGATACAAGAACAGATGGATAATGAAAGCAAATCAAAAAGAAATACTAGAGGATCAAAAACTTTGAAACAGAAATGAAGAATGTCTTTCATGGGATCATTAGACTGGACACAGCTGAGAAAAAAATTCTCTGAGCTTGAGGATATGACAACAGAAACTTCCAAAATAGAAAAGCAAAGAGAAAAAAGACCAAAAATTAAAAGGAACAAAATACTCACGAACACTGGGGCAATTACAAAAAGCATAACACAGTTGTAATGGAAATACAAGAAGAAGAAAGAGAGAAAGGAAAATAAACCATCTCTGAAGCAATAATGACTAACGATCTCCCCAAATTAATGGCAGAAACTAAACTAGATATCAAGGGAGCTCATAGGATGCCAAGCACAATAAATGTCAAGAAAAAAAAAAAAAAAGCAACACCTCCATACCCAGGCATATCATATTCAGTATATTCAAACTGAAGAAAATCAAAGAGAATCTTAAAGGAAAAACATCTCAAAGGGGGATGAAAATTATACCAACGTCTCTTCAGAAATCATGCAATCAAGAGAATAAAGTGAAACATTTAAATTATGTTAAAACAAAAAAGAAAACAACCTAAAATTCTGTACCCTACTAAATTATCTTTCAAATGTGAAGAAGAAACAGAGATTTTCTCAGATGAACAAGAACTGAGGAAATCTGTTGACAACAGATCTGCCTTGCAACATGGTTTTAAAAAGTTCTTCAGAGTGAAGGAAAATATGTTAGAAATTTGGACCTATATAAAGAAAGGAAGAACATCCGCAAATAAGTGAAGGTAAAATTAAAACTATTATGTTTTTTATTAGGAATTGCTCTAACAAGTAACATAGTTCGTTCAAACTAATGATAGCAACAATGTACGTGATTGGAACACACACACACACACACACACACACACACACACGCTTATATATGGGTGAAATGAATGACAGCAATGATACAACCCATAGAAGGGAAGAATTAGGAGCATCTGTTATTAACAAGGACTTGAACTACCCATGAACTAGTGTAGTGTTATCTGAAAGAAGATTTGGATTACTTGTAAAGTTTGGATGATAAAAACAACAAAAAGAAGGGCAACTAATTAAAAACAGTAACAAATACAGTAGATATTAACCCAGCTATATCACTCATCATCTTCAATGTCAATGGTCTAAATATACCAATTAAAACACAAAGATTGTGAGAGTGGTCAAAAACCAAGCATCAAAAACCAAGCGTCAACTTGATCAAAAACCAAGCATCAACTCTATGTTGTCTATAAGAAACCTACTTTGAAGACACATATAGAGGAAATGGATGGAGAAAGAAGATATACCACACTAACATGAATCCAAAAAAAGCAGAGGTTGTTATATCAATTATGAGTAGAACAGACCTGAGAGCAAATAAATTTATCAGGGATAAAGAGGGACATTACATAATGATTAAAAAAAAAAAAGATGTAACAATCTTTAATATGAATGCAATCAACAGAGTATCAAAATATGTAAGGCAAAATCTGATAGAACTGCAAGGAGAAACCAATGAATCCACTGTGATAGTTGGAGCCTTTATACTACTCTATCAGAAATGAACAGATCCAGGACACAAAATATCAGTTATGGACATAGTTGAACACCACCATCAATCAACTAGATATAACTGACATCTACAGACTACTACATCCAACAACAGCAGATTACACATTTTTCTCAAGCTCGCATGAACCATTCACTAAGATCGGCCATAAAACATACACCTTAACAAATTTAAAAGAACAGAAATCATACAATGCCTTGCTTTCGCAGATGACAATGCAATTAAACTAGAAATCAATAACAGAAAGACAGCCAGAAAAATCCCAAAATATGTGGAGATTAAACAACACACTTCTAACAAGAGTGTCATGGTGTCAGCCTAGCAAACAGCAACCTCAAACTACTAGGCTGAAGCGATCCTTTTGCCTCAGCCTCCCAAGTAGCCACCATGCCCCGCTAATTTATTCTATATATTTTTAGTTGTCCAGATAATTTCTTTCTACTTTTAGTAGAGACAGGATCTCACTCTTGCTCAGGCTGGTCTCGAACTCCTGATCTCGAGCAATCCTCAGGCCTCGGCCTCCCAGAGTGCTAGGATTACAGGCGTGCACAACACATTTCTAAATAACACAAGAGTCAAAGCAGACTTACACAAACCTACTGAGAGCTAGCATGGATGGGCTGAAGAGGGACAAAAAGAACAGAGTAAAAAGAACATAGCACAGAGAAGGACACCAAATTTCCTGCTTTCACCAACTAATCACTGAATTGTTATTTTTCTTTTGGTTTTTACTTTTGACCAAAAAGTTAGGTTTCTGGTTTCCTCTACAGTAATTGTTTTCATGTGACATTGCGGTCATTTTGGAGAGAAGAATTGCAATATTTACAGGGTTGTTGCGGTAAGAAGCCAGTTTATCTTAGATCGTGCTGAATGTCTGTGTTAATATATTTCTGGATTATAGTTTCAAAGCCTCTGTAGTCATCTCTATGAAGAGCAATGTATCATTAAACCTGTTTATCAACAAAAAATATATATATACATTTTTTAAGATGGAGTCTCACTCTGTCACCCAGGCTAGAGTGCTCTGCCGTCAGCCTAGCTCACAGCAACCTTAATTTAAACTCCTGGGCTCAAGCGATTCTCCTGCCTCAGCCTCCTGACTAGCTGGGATTACAGACACATGCCACCACGCCCGGCTAATTTTTCTATTTTTAGTAGAGACGAGGTCTCGCTCTTGCTCAGGTGGGTCTCCAACTCCTGACCTCAAGCGATCCTCCTGCCTCGGCCTCCCAGAGTGCTAGGATTACAGGTGTGAGCCACCACGCCCAGTCTAGCAGAAAAGAAACTGGTATCTCAGAAAATATTACTTACAACAGCATCAAGATTAAATATTTAGAGATTAAACTCAAATAAGATGTGTAAGGCCTATACAATCACTTCTGAAATCAATTAAAGACTTAAGTAAATGGAGAGATATACTGTGTTCATGGATCAGAAGATTCAATATTAATTCTCCCTCAAATGTTCAACAGATTAAATGCAGCTCCAGTCAAAATATTAGCAGTCTTATTTCTACAAATTGACAATCTTATTCTAAAATTCATATAAAAATGCAAAGAACAAAACAACTTTGGGAAAAAAAGAACACAGCTGGAGGATGGACCCTACCTGACTTAAAGAGTTATTACAAAGCTATAATAATCAAGACTATGGTACTAATGTAAAGAAAAACATATCAATAGAACAGAAGAGTCCAGAAATAGATCCATACATATATACGGTCAACTGATTTTCAACAAAGGAGTAAATGCAATTCAATGGAGAAATGACAATCTGTTCTACAAATGGCTCTGGAAAAAATTGAATATATAAATTCAAATATGTGGACTTTGGTGTATAACTCACACCATATGCAAAAATTAAGTCAAAATGGACCATAGACCTAAACGCAAAGCCTAAAACTATAAAATGTCTAGAAGAAAACATGAAAAAATTGATAAGCTGAGTTTCTTTTTTTTTAATTATTATTTTTTTGTTTCTGATACAGGATCTCACTCTGTCACTCAAACTGGAATACACGTGCATGATCACAGCTCACTGCAATCTCCAACTCCCAGGGTCAAGCAATCCTCCTGGCCCAGCCTCCCAACTAGCTACGACTACAGAGGTGCACTACCATGCTAGGCTATTTTTTTTTTTTTTAATTTTTTGTAGAGGTAGAGCCTTGCTACCTTGCTGAGGCTGATCTTGAACTGCTGGCCTCAAGCAATCCTCTCCTCTTGACCTCACAAAGTGCCGGGATTGAAGGCTCGAGCCACACTCCTGGCCTGATAAAATGAAGAATGTCTGCTCTTTTAAAAAAAAAAAAAAAATGTGTATCAAAGAATGAAAAGACAAGCCACATAGTGGAAGAATAACTGCAAATAATCTATCTGATAAAAGATTTGCATCCACAATAGAGGAAGCCTCACAAAAGTCCCTAACAAGGAAACAAACAAGCCAATAAAAAAAGGTCAGGTGGTGGGAAAATCTCAATAGACATTTCACCAAAAATAAACAAATGGCAAATATGCACATAGAAAGATGTCCAACATAATTAGCCATTAAGGCAATGCTAATTAAAACCACAATGAGATACCACCAACAAACCCACTAGAATGGCTAAAATTAAAAAGACTGACCATACCAAGTCTTGCAGACAATGCAGAGGAATGGGAATTCTTGTTCACTGATGGTGGAAACGTTAAAATGGTACAACTGCTTTGCAAAGTAGCTTAGTGGTGTTTTTAAAAAGTATGGCTGGGCACAGAGGCTCACACCTGTAATCCCAGCACTCTGGGAGGCCGAGGCGGACGGATTGCTAAAGGTCAAGAGTTCAAAACTAGCCTGAGCAAGAGAGAGATCCCATCTCTACTATAAATAAAAAGAAATTAATTGGCCAAATAATATATAGAGAAAAAATTAGCCGGGCATGGTGGCGCATGCCTGTAGTCCCAACTACTCGGGAGGCTGAGGCAGAAGGATTGCTTGAGCCCCAGAGTTTGAGGTTGCTGTGAGCTAGGCTGACGCCATGGCACTCACTCTAGCCTGGGCAACAAAGCGAGACTCTGTCTCAAAAATAAATAAATAGGGCCAGGCGCAGTGGCTCAAGCCTGTAATCCTAGCTCTCTGGGAGGCCGAGGTGGGCGGATCATTTGGGCTCAGGAGTTCGAGACCAGCCTGAGCAAGAGTGAGACCCCATCTCTACTATAAATAGAAAGAAATTAATTGGCCAACTAATATATATAGAAAAAAAAATTAGCCGGGCATGGTGGCACATGCCTGTAGTCCAAGCTACTTGGGAGGCTGAGGCAGCAGGATTGCTTGAGCTCAGGAGTTTGAGGTTGCTGTGAGCTAGGCTGACGCCATGGCACTCACTCTAGCCTGGGCAATAAAGTGAGACTCTGTCATTCATTCATTCATTCATTCATAAATAAATAAATAAATTTAACCATACATCTACCATGGTGAGTCATACCTACCATGTGGCTCAGCCATTCTGCATCTTGGTATTTATGCAAGAAAAATGAAAGCACATATCTTATAAGAAACAACCTGAATGTCCATCAACTGGAGAATGGATAAACAAATTATAGTAAATCCATGCACAGACCAGTCAGCAATAAAAACGAATAAACTATTGAAACACATAACACAGATGAATCCCAAAATAATTACGCTAAGGAGAGAAGCCAGACAAAAAAGAATGTACATACCGTATGTTTCCATTATTTAACATTCTGGAAAATACAAACTAATTTAAAATGATAGGCCGGGCGCGGTGGCTCAAGCCTGTAATCCTAGCTCTCTGGGAGGCCAAGGTGGGCGGATCATTTGAGCTCAGGAGTTCGAGACCAGCCTGAGCAAGAGCGAGACCCCATCTCTACTATAAATAGAAAGAAATTAATTGGCCAACTAATATATATAGAAAAAAATTAGCCGGGCATGGTGGCGCATGCCTGTAGTCCCAGCTACTTGGGAGGCTGAGGCAGCAGGATCGCCTGAGCCCAGGAGTTTGAGGTTGCTGTGAGCTAGGCTGACGCTACGGCACTCACTCTAGCCTGGGCAATAAAGTGAGACTCTGTCTCAAAAAAAAAAATTAAAAAAAAAATAAAATAAAATGATAGAAAGCAAAT
>VSMD01005149.1:0-15998 GCA_008750895.1 Mirza zaza | reverse complement strand
CCCCTCCCCTCCCCTTTTCTTTTCTTTTCAGAGTCTCACTTTGTTGTCTAGGGCAGAGTGAGTGCCATGGCGTCAGCCTAGCTCACAGCAACCTCAAACTCCTGGGCTTAAGCAATCCTACTGGCCTCAGCCTCCCAAGTAGCTGGGACTACAGGCATGCACCACCATGCCCGGCTAATTTTTTCTATATATATTAGTTGGCCAATTAATTTCTTTCTATTTATAGTAGAGACGGGGTCTCGCTCTTGCTCAGGCTAGTTTCGAACTCCTGACCTCAAGCAATCCGCCCGCTTTGGCCTCCCAGAGTGCTAGGATTACAGGCGTGAGCCACCGCTCCCGGCCCCACATACCTTTTCTGATTCACCTATCACAGTAACCTTTATGAGGAAAGTAGTGCTAATACTGGTTCTCTTACTAATAAATGAGAACTTGAGGTTCAGAGAGGTTTACTTTTCTCAAGCTTGCACAGTAAGTGGCAGGAGTACAAATAGAATAGATTTAGAATGGGATATTCCATTCTGTCACTGTTTTCGTTCTTGTATGTATATGACTTCCTCTAATTACAAATCAGTTGAACAGATTCAAGCATTCATTTGTTTGTGTGCCAGGAGCATTCCAGGTGTGGGGACTGCAGTGATAACAGATGCTGTCTCTCTTGCAGAGCTCTATAAACAAGTAAGCACATAAAGGAAACAAGGTAGTTTCCAAAAAGTGATATTTTCTCTGAAGGAAGCACAATGAGATGGAAGGTGATGAAGGGAGACTACTTTGGGCAGTCAGGGACAGCCTCATTGAGGTAATAATAAGCACATCCTATGGGTGAAGGGCAGTATTAGGTACTTGGAATATACAAAAATAAAACAGCCTCTTGTTGCCCTTACCTATAACGTAGAATTTCTCCGATCTCTATCTTTAAGGCCAGTCAACAGTTGAATTTTTTATCCAATTTATTTTTATCTAGTATGTTAAAATCTGCATGTTGAAAATGAAAAATTCTTGTATACTTTGCTGTAGGAGCCAATTATTGTTTTTTTCCTTCATATACTTTATTAACTACATAGCTCTCCTAATAATACGCTAGTATTACTCAGTTCTTGTGTGGTTATTAAAGTGAATGATTAGACATCTTCTCTCCTTCACTTTGTTCCCACTTTTTTTCAGATTTTTTCAATGGTATCTATGCTTTTCTTGCTCTTCTAGCTTTTCTAACCTTGCATTTATTTCCCTTCAGATCTCAACATCTGCTGCAATTTGACTATTCAGGTTAGTGAAAATTTGCCCATTTATCAGTTTTGTGCCATAGGCAGTATTCACCAGCATTCTCCTACTTGAGATGAATAAGGACCTTTATTTCTCCAACCACTTGTGACTCATTACTGGTAAAGTTAAATATTTATAGAACACTCTTACCAAAACAAGCTAGTTTTTTTAAAGAATATTTTTCTTTTCAAAATGCAATATACGAGCATAGGAGCTTGATAGGAGAAGAGGATGAAATTAACATAAGAAATCTAGAAAATGGGTCATATACAAATAATTAAACTAAAACAGAGCTGCTGCTTTTAGTAAGACAGAGCAAGTTTGTTATGTGTTCCAAATTATACTTAGTTACCCAAAAATAAATATTTATAGATAATTGAACAGTAGTTTTTAGAAATGTTGCATGGTTTACTCAGGTGTGGAAATTATCCCTAGAATGTTGGTCCCAAACCTCTAAAAAATTTAAAATTTATGGGGGGGAAAGAAATACACAAGTATTTTAAAATACCCAATTTTAACTTAAATTGAAAAGCAGCAGTAGTGTATTTTTGTTAAGGGCCTTATATTGTGTAATGTATTCTATGTAAGTATGGGAAAGGCTGGTGAAAACTGTGGATTTATCTACAAAATACATTGGGGAGTTTTGTGGGGAAAGTGTCCTGACACCTCAGGAAATGCTAAGGAAGGAATAGGTAGGTAGACTGGATACTCCACAAGAATAGGGACAGTCTCCTTGTCGATGCTCCAGCCCCCTCAGCACCTTGCTAGTGCTGGGCACTTGATACATTTTCTTTTCTTTTTTTTTTTTTACTGATTCAGGTTGAGTTTATAGGCTAGTTGAGTCACTGAAGTACAAGGTCTACTAATTACTCATGACTACTTTACATTCTAATAGCTCTTTGTGTTCAAGTGCTTTTTTTCTTTGCTCTTGAATATATAATCCCTGAAGGTGAGAAGAGTTTATCCCCATCTTAAAGGGAAAGGAGTTAGTTGGTCAAGAGACTTTCTCAGATCACACATGTATAGTTAGTGACAGGATGCGATTTAAATCTTACATAAGAGAACTAAAAGTGATTTTATGATTATCTAGATTAGTTTCAATGTGGAATAACTTAAAGGTATGGAAATAGATGGCAGGAGGTGCACAATGAGTCCTGTTGAGGTAAAGTAATACCCCTATGCCTCTCACGGTCTCACAGCAGCTTTCCAGAAAAATGGGATGCCTGAGGGTGATCACAGCCCAGCAAGTAGGCTAACAGATACCCACACCCCTCTTGAGGCATGTCTGTGGGATTTAGAATGCTGCCATAGATTGATGATTGAATTTATGAAGCATTATAATGTCCTTGACGTAAGTCACGTGCCCCTGTCCCTACTTAATTGTTGTCTCTGCTTATGTGAGTTTGGTTTTCTTTTATATACACCTTACTCCTGCTGCCTCAGGGGCTTCTCATAGTTCCTGACCTTGCCCTATCTAGTATTTTCACAGAGGAAAGTTCTTAGCTCCCAGGTAATGCCTCAAGCATTAACTGTTCTTCCCTGCCAGGTGTCCCCTTGCTCCTGCTATTCAGCCCACTGGGCCTCCTCTGAATGATGGGCTGGGAATTGCCTAGGGTTAGGAATTACCTAATGCCCTGTCCCTTCTCTTGTGAGTTGTGTTCTAAGCTCTGCATCACTCTCACCTTCACAGCAACCCTGGAATGTATAGAGCAGTGCTATACCTAGTGCCACCTTTTCTCTTCTGAAATAAAATTCCTGGATAATGAAACCTACCACATAATTAAAAAAAAAATCAGTAATGTCCCACCTGTAACATAAAAGAGAAATAAAAGAAGTAAAGAGAAATAAAACATATTATGCATAAAAGAAGTAAGATACTGCTTGGGACACATGCTATACAGCATGGATGTACCTTGAGGACATTGTGCTAAATTAAGCCAGACACAAAAGCACAAATACTGTAGGATTCCACTTAGATGAGGTAGATTCATAGAGAGTAGTCAGATTCATAGAGACTGAAAATAAAATTCTGTTTTCCAGGGATGGGGGTGGGTGGGGGGGAATCAGCTATTGTTTAATGGGTACAGAGTTTCAACTTGGGAAGATGAAAAAGTTCTGGAGATGGATGGTGGTGATGGTTGCACAACAATGTAAATGTTTAATAATACAGTACATTTTAAAATGGTTAAAGTAGCAAACTTTATGTGATACAAATTTTACCACAATAAAATAATAAACTATATCAGAAAGATAAAAATAGCTCCCATAAATAAATTTCCAAGATACCCCCAGAGGGATGGTACTGCCCAAATTGTGAACCAGTTGTGCATTTGTTGGAGATTGGGAAACTTATGCCCAAGATCTTAGAATCAGTAATGAGTAAAGCTCATACTTTGACTCCAAAGATGTTTCCAAAGACATATTCCTAAGGCCTTCCAACTCCCAGTCCAGGGAAGTTCTCGCTCTCCTCTGCAGGCTGCCTTTATTCAGAGGACTCAGGCCTTCCACTTTCTTATCTATCTTCAACTGGAATGTGGTCCTTTTCTTTCTGAACGCTGTATAATCACAAGACAGAAGTGAACATATTTAAAATACAGTCCATATCTAAGGATTCCACATCCACAAATTCAACCAACCACAGATAAAAAATATTTGAAAAACAGAAACAACAAAATAACAATACAACAATGAAAAATAATACAAATAAAAAAAACAGTACAGAAGACTATACTTTCAGGGATCATTTCTGAATTCATTCATTCATTCTCTGAATGTGTAGAGCATGAAAAATACAGAATTAGGCTAGGCAAGGTGGCTCACGCCTGTAATCTCACACTTTGGGAGGCTAAGGTGGAAGGATGGCTTGAGGCCAAGAGTTCTAGACCAGCCTGTGCTGCATAGGGAGACCTCATCTGTAAAAAAATAAAAAAATTAGCTGGGGTGGCATGCACCTATAGTCCCAGCTACTCGGCAGGCTGAAGCAGGAAGGTTGCTTGAGCCCAGGAGTTTGAGGTTTAAAATATAACATGATTTACATTGTATTCGGTATTATAAGGAATCTAGAGATGATTTAAGATATATGGGAGGATGTGTGTAGGTTACATGTAAGTACTATGCCATTTTGTATCAGAGACTTGAGCATCCTTAGATATTGGTATCTGCAGAGGTCCTGGAACCCATGGATATCAAGAGATAACCACAGTATTAATCACAGTCCCCTAAACCCCTACCCCAGAACTCTGAAACAAGACCAAGGAAAGGTACAATTCGGGTAGACATCTCAGAAGTATGTGGAAATAACAACAATGGAAGGAAAAGTGATCTAGGCTTAATCCTAATAATTTTAAATCTTCATTCAGGTAAAAAAAAAAATAGAATTTGTGGATGGTACTAGTGTGAGAGCCAACAATTAGATGGCTCTTTGGATTAATAGAAAAGACTCAACACTTTTTGCCTGACAAAGACTAGGAAGAGAAATATGGACAGAAGACTTTGGCAAAGTAGCACTCTAGCCAATATCAACATCAGTCTTAGTGCAGACAGGTTAGAAGAAAGTAGAATTTTCATGGAAGGATCAATTTTTCCTCACCTAAGAATTAAGGGCAAAATTAGGAACTGAATAAGAACTAATGGCCTAATTTCTTTGTTTCTCTCAAAAATCAGATAAACCGTAAATAAACATTTCAATAAACCAACATTCTACACATATTTTATTGTTCAAGAAGAAACAGAACTGATTTTGTGAACCTACAAAATATTTGGCTTATTGACATTATTGCAGGATCACTAAGTAATCAAGTTACCCCAAATCTTAGTGATTTAAATAATACTTTCTGAGTTTATCCCTTCTTATCTTAAACTTCTAAGATTTAAGCTAATTTGAACTAGCCTTTGTTGGATGCATTTGGACCATTTTTCCAAATTCATGTATAGCCATATGTTGCTTAATAACAGGGATACATTCTGAGAAATGCATCATTAGGCAATTTTCTTGTTGTGCAGACATCATAGAGTGTACTTATGCAAACCTAGATGGTGTAGTCTACACCTAAGCTACATGGTATAGCCTATTGCTCCTAGACTACAAAACTATATAACATGTTACTGTATTGCACACTGTATAGGCAGTAGCAACATAATGTTAAGTATTTGTATGTCTAAACATAGAAAATGTACAGTGAAAACAAGGTATTATAATCGTATGGGATCATCATTGTATATGTGGTCCATCGTTGACTGAAACGTTATGTAGTGCATGACTGTAATTCAATGATTGATTAGGGACTCCGTAACCTACACCTATCTATTAATATTTGTATTTGCATGCACATCTAATTGATAGGTGACTATCACCACATTAATCCAGGAGTAAATGTAAAGAGCATATATTCCCTTCCTTCCTTTTTAAATAAATACAAAACATGGAAACACATTATACATCAAAAGCATGAATCACAAACAGGATTCCACATGTGCAGAGCCATTGCAACCAATTTGTATCTTCAAAGTGTTCTACTGAAGTATTGGAGTCAGTTGGTCATGCAGGTGGGCTGCACACTATGGCCGAGCTCTCTGCATAGAGCTGTCTTGATGACCAGCATAGACACAGTCTATGTATTCATTCAAACTAGCCAGGAACCCAGATTCGAGAGTGGTGAATCTGGTATGCCAAGAGTAAGACTCCAAGAAAACTGTTCAGTATCAAATTTGGATTTAGATGGAATGAATAAAAATTTAAATAAAGCAACAGATTAAATACCTTTCATTGTTTGGGAAGAAATGGAACACTTTTTTGATAATTTGTAAAATATCTGGCACAGGAATTATGATCAGGGTCACTAAATAATTTCAAGTTACCTAAAAATCCTAGTGATTTATTTTTTATTTTAAGGTGAAGGTTACCGTAAACTTTAATATTCAGGGTTACTTAAACTGGCATCTAAATCCAAATTGGTTTTGGATGATAATTCCTCTAGAACATTTCACTAAATCTTGATCTTATCTAAATGATGCCATGTCAAGGATGGACTATTTACATTTTTGTTTTGTTTGTAATCCAGGGAAAATTATTTTTTAAAAAATGGAAATCCCAAGGCTTTTGAATCAAAGTAAAGAAAAAAAAAAGATTGAAAGTTAAATGTGTATATTTTTATATTAATTTAAAAAGAAACAAATGGAAAAATAACAAAGACTTTGAAAAAATTTTTAGAGTTAGAAATGTTTTCAAAATTAGACTAAAGTTCTTCAAACCATCAAGCATCGCTTCCTTCTGAACTCTTTTTCTACCTCTTGGTGGCTGTTAAATAATCTCTACTCCAGAAATCTTTACTCTTTTGTTCTCAGTCCTTACTTTTATGTCTTAACAGTGCCATGTGTGATTATTGACACCATGGAAACCCATCTTAATGAAGTGGAAAGACCGGCTGTTTAAAAAAACAAACAGAACCAACCACCCATGCCTCCTAGAGTCCCGTTAGGCCAAAGGTCTGCTGTCCACCTGGTACAACAGAAATATCGTTAGAAACCAGGCATTGGGTTGCCTAAAGATGTTAGTTCTTAAAATGTTGGCAGGCAAAGAAATTTTTCCCTTCAGACACATCTGAGAGGTATTTTAGTTTCAAGGCACAGTTGATCAGATTTAACAACCTAAAATGACATTTTGAGGCTGATCTAATCAACAAATATCTGTTATTGGCCATAAAGTCCTATTTCAGTGTTTTTTGATGTAAAGAGCTTAATTTTATGTACCCAAGTCTATGGAGTTGGTTTTCTTCTACCTGTAATCACCTCAGTTGGCTCACTGGTGTACAATGCTCATGCAAAACTTCTTAAAGAAATGCCCCGCTTGTTTTAATTTGTTTCCTTTTCTGAGCAAAAACAGAGATAGAAGAAATACAGTTGTTTAAAAAAGAAAGAAGCCAAAACAAACCCTCTCATTCCATTCAGAAGATTTCTGTTCATCTTCCTTTGAAGTCAAAGGGTAGTGTAAAGTTTTGATTTGCAACAAACTCTGAGATTATCCATTAACCACTCTAGCAGGCTTTCTATTCCCTTTCAAACATACATCTATTTTTTAAAGGGACCAGTCTCTTTTCTTTGAGTTTACCTTTTAAAAAAGTATATTTAAGCAGAATGGTCTTCTAGCATTATGGTACAGCTTTTCAAATGTTGGATGGATATATTCTTAGAAATCATTCCAAACTGCATGCAAATGAGAAGCAACAAGCTGAAGCTGCTAATTTCTGGTGTGAACAGCAGTGAGTAAAACTGCTCTGAATTTAGTATCCCTATTGGAAAGTAGGAAGTTGAAGAAATCAGTTTAAATTTCATAATCACTGAAAATGTTATGTAGCATTTATTATCCCATTTTTGGATTTACCATGTGAATGTAAAAAATGTAAAAGATACAGGTCCCTTCCCTTCCCCAAAGAGTTTATTAACCAAGAGACACAATGAATGCACATGTTGTCCACCCCTCTTTTCAGTTTTATGATGTGTATCTGAAGAGAAAGGGCAGAGATCAGAGAAATCAAAACCGGGGTCCTCAAGCTTTTTAAACAGGGGGCCAGTTCACTGTCCCTCAGACCATTGGAGGGCCGGACTATAGTTTAAAAAAAAACTATGAACAAATTCCTATGCACAGTACACATATCTTATTTTGAAGTAGAAAAACAAACGGGCAAAAACACCCGCATGTGGCCTGCGGGCTGTAGTTTGAGGACTCCTGATCAAAATCATCACAGACAAGGATAGATGATGACTGACTGAAATCTTTTTATCCCAAAAAAGAGCATAGTTAATTGCAACAATAGTGAATGACAAATATTGGGCAGGGTGGTGTTTGCTTTTGCTCAGTTCTGCAAAGACAGGTGTAGTTCATTAAGCCCCACAGTCTGCAGTACTCCACTGGGCCTGTCATTGCCCTGCTTTCCTGGCCTTTGTTAGTACTTCGTACAGTCAAAACTGTCACTTCAAGTCCACTGTTAGAAGTAAAGTTATTTTTGTTTGAAGAGTCTTCAGTAGTTCCCATTCTTCTTTAACCATTATTCCTCAAAGATATATAGTTTAACTTGTGTGCACCAGAGTTTTATCCTATTCTTTAAGTAATATGTTCCATAGAAGGATTGTATATGCAAAGCGACTCCCAAATGTGAAAGGAGCCGAGAAACCAAAGAATGAGGCAGACGATACCAGTTTGCTGGTATAGGATGATTTATTAGGGAAACTTACTAACTGAAGCATGGTCTTGGGTAGCCACAAGACAGGGAGATCTGCACATAAGAACCCCTCAGACCCAGAACTTATATCTTGGGAAAAAGTATACTTGCTCTGGGAGGAATGTGTAGGTGGTTACAGGTGTCACAGCCTATGATGTGTGCAGCAATATCCAGGGTTGTTTTGGAGGAAAGACAGAATTTACAGTGAATAGGTGTTCCTACATAAAGAGTAATATATCAACTAGATATTTTGGAGGCATTCCTGGACATTTAAATAAATTAGCATTTAAAATAAATTCACTCTTGTCACCACAAATAAATTGCATAAACATTAAAGATTTTAAGCAAAAAATACTCATCCCCTTAAAAAGGGGAGGAGGGGAGGATAATGAAGCTAGCGACCATCACCGCCAAATAACACAATCTGAGAAAACAGTATGGTAGGTCATTATTGGGCCTTTTTGACCAGTGGCATCCTTGCCTTGCAGGTGTGTACCACCACTGGGTTTCATGGGCTTCTGTAAATAAAGTGATTTGTGGTCCCCCTCTATTGGGCATTCTTCCACTGTGAAATCATTTGGTGAAGAGAAGCTGAGTTTCTAATGCACTTTTGTCAGTGTTGCAAGAGCTGATTTTATACCATAGCCACCCACTTCTTTCATGATTGATTATCTGAGAGCCAGAGGACTGTGCCTTGGATTCTCAGTGGAAGAACACCATCTGATGTCTCCAGATGTCTTGCACTGCAGCTCCTGTGTAGGAGAGAGGTGGAGAGGAGAGAGATCAGGGCTGAGGCCATTCCAGGGAGATGATCACTTCCTTAGGCTGCTGCCCTCACCTCAAAAAGTGGGATCTGCCTCTGTCTCTAGTGAAGGGAGAGGATCCTGCCTTCAGTTGGCTGATCAGAAACATGTTATACATACAGAAAGGTATACCACCATTTAGTTGAAGTGGGGATGGCTAAAGGAAGGGGAAACTTGCACTAGTTTGCCTTTTTGTTTCTCTTTTTTCACTCAGTAGATAAAAAATGAGGAGACGTTTTGGGATGTGATTCTTGATTATCTTTGGATAGCAAAACAATAAATAGGGTTTCACACAATCTAAAAATGGCTTTAGTGTGCAAGAACAGGATCTCTGAAAAAAAAAACTCAAATATGTAAAACAAATGGCTTTTGTGGTCAGTGAAACCTGTTGATACTTAAATGATGAAAAATGTTTTAGGTGCAGCTAGTATGCAAGATGCCAATCAGCAAAGTTTTGTTAATCCCCTGTAAGTGTGCAGCCTTGAATTAAACACACATTAGAGAATATAAATAAAAGACTAATTCCTGCCCTAAAGAAATTTACACCTTCATTCGAAACCAGCCTGAGCAAGAGCAAGACCCTGTCTCTATTAAAAATAGAAAGAAATTAATTGGCCAACTAATATATATGGAAAAAATTAGCCAGGCATGGTGGTGCATGCCTATAGTCCCAGCTACTCGGGAGGCTGAGGCAGTAGGATTGCTTGAGCCCAGGAGTTTGAGGTTGCTGTGAGCTAGGCTGATGCCATGGCACTCACTCTAGCCTGGGCAACAAAGTGAGACCCTGTGTCAAAAAAAAAAAAAAGAAATTTACACCTTCAGATGAAGTCTAATTTATCTTTAAAGTTAACTTTAAACAACTGCTCTACAAAAAAAAAAAAAAAAAAAAATAGTATCCCCTGTGTAGGCAGTGACCTCTAGTATAAGCTTTATATTGGTTTAAAAAATAAATTAGGAGGCTGGGCGTGGTGGCTCACGCCTGTAATCCTAGCACTCTGGGAGGCCGAGGCGGGTGGATTGCTCGAGGTCAGGAGTTCGAAACCAGCCTGAGCAAGAGTGTGACCCCATCTCTACTATAATTAGAAAGAAATTAATTGGCCAACTAGTATATATATAGAAAAAATTAGCTGGGCATGGCGGCACATGCCTGTAGTCCAAGCTACTCGGGAGGCTGAGGCAGAAGGATTGCTTGAGCCCAGGAGTTTGAGGTTGCTGTGAGCTAGGCTGACACCACAGCACTCATTCAAACCTGGGCAAGACTTTGAGACAAAGCGAGACTCTGTCTCAAAAATAAAATAAAATAAATTAGGTTAAGTATGAAAACATCTCTTCAACATTTTCATGTCTCTACCCATGCAACTCTTTATTAGAAATATCACTTTTGCCCCATATTCTTTTCTTCTATTTTTGTTGCCACTTGAACGCAAAGTTTTGTTCGATATTCATACTTTCTGCTGAACTAAAGTACATACCAGTCTCCAGAAGATGAGAAATGGGCAGAAATTTGTAAAGCAGTCAGCAGCAGTCATGGGAGGACCAGGCTACAAAGAGAACACACCAGTCCTCTTGGGTACTGCTGCCTCAGTGTGGAAGGATCTCTAGGACCCACAGTTCCAGCATCCCCAGATTGCCTCGTTCACTGACCAAACATTTTTAGTTTGCAGATTTTGGTGGGGGATGGGGAGGGAGTATTAGAAGCTTTCTTTATTTAAATAACAACAAAAACAAAATCTGATGAAATAATGTCTCATATAATTAAAGAACTAAGTTTCCACTTAAGCATAATTTGAATTACTCAATTTACTCTCTTTCAAAAGACCCCAAACATTTCACCTTATCATTCCTTTGAAGGATTACAAAGGAGAGCATGGGGCAAAAATAACCACTAATAAAGAATAATAGCATTCTTTCCTTAAACCTCACTAACCGAAAAAAGAAAGAAAAAGTAATAAAATAAGAGGAAAAAAAAAAAGAGAAAAAAATAATAGCAATCTGGCAGCAGATGTTCTTGGTTTCATCAAAAGAATGACTGGTAAATTCAGTCTTATGAATACTAAAGAAAGTTTCTTGAAACTCATAATAGATCCTTTTGGTGCTTCCTGAAGTGGATCAATACATTGGGGTCTGGATTTAAATTCCAAATAAAGTCAATGAGTGCACATTAATTATATCCCAGCTGCCTTAGATCAGGTCATTCATTTTCCTCCAGAATTGAGCTGGAAACCATCTTTCTCAATTTTGTATAATATCACTTGATGGAAAGTGATAAAGGCCTGGAGAAATAAGCCAGTTTGAAGTCACCTTCATCAACTGTGTCTTGTTTTTGCAGCCACAAGTGGATTTCTTAAGCATAATGCAAGCCACATAAATAATTTTAAATTTTCTAGTAGCCACGTTAAAAAAAAGTAAAAAGAAACAAATGAAATTAGTTTTGTGATATATTTTATTAATATTTAACCAGTATAGCCAAAATATTGCAACATGAATCAATGCTTAAAAATTATTGAGATATCATGCATGCTTTTTCCCCACTAAGACTTCTAAATCCTGTGTTTTACACTTGCAGCATCTCTTAATTCAAACTAGCTGTATTTCAGTGCTCAATTGGCCACAGAGTGTTAGCATGGTGTGCTTAAGGAAGCAGCTGGAGGTGAGGTTGTGCTAGCAAAGCAGTATTTATCTGTCAAACCAGAAGTTTGAGCTTTACTCTAAGGGATAAGGGAGCCATAAAAGGATCTTAAGCAGAGAAGTGACATTTTTTATTTTGAACTTAACCTAGTAGCCTCAAGGAATATAGGTTAGAGGAGAGAGCTTGGTGAGGAGTGATAAGACTGGGACTAAAATGTTGTGGGGAACATGGACCAAAGGAAGCAAGTCTGAGAGATTTAGGTGGTAACATCATTAGGATTGGATTCGAAGAGAGGGAGATGGTGTAATCTAAGATGGTTGTCAGGTTTTTGCTGTGGGTAGTTAGGCAAAAAATAGTATTAAATGAAATGGGGGGAGATGAGTTCAGCATGGGGCATGTTGACTTTGAGGTGCCTTTGAGACAGGTAGCTGTGTATGTCTAGTTTTACATAAAGAGTCTGCTCAAGAATGTGCAGAGAAGCTAACAAAGCTCAGTAGGAACACTTAATGCCTAAGCTGCCAAATGAAAACTGTAGGCAATAACAAGAAGTTAGAAAACCAAAGAGGGTAGAGGTAAGAACATATTAGCATGTTTAATTGACATTGTGAATAAACCTGTCCTACTGGGCCAGATAGGATTAGGGCTGAGATCAAAGCTGGTCTAATGCAGTTTGCAGACATGTTTTGTTTGGCTTTTGTAGGGTTGGATCACACAGTATTCTAAATTTAAGTGCCAACATTTCCACACAAAATCCAGATTTCTGATTTTTCTTTAAAATAAAAGGTGGCTGGGAGTTAGATCTGACAACATTGGTAGTCATGTACGGTAGTAATCCCTGAGGTGTATGCCTTTTCTCTCCAGTAAATCTGTTTTAATCTGTTGTTATTTGGTTGGGCCTTGTAGAAATGTGAATTTTCTATTTCTGAGCCAAGGATCAGTAGGTAATAAAAGTACAAAGATGGATTAACAACAGATTATGGAAGGTTTTGAATACCAAACTAAGGAGTGTAAACGTAGGCAGTGGGCAACCTTCCAATGAGGAATTGATGAGATTAAAGCCATATTTAGGAGGGTTATATTCTGGACTAGTATGCAAATACAGATGTTAGGGAGAATGGTTTCTAGTTTTCAAAGAGAAGAAAGAAAGGAGACGGTATTGAGATATACAAATGGGCTTAAAAAATGCAAATTGAAAGTGTCTTAAGGAGATGTTATCCAGAAAGATGACTCACTGCCATGTGGGAACCATATGGGCCATTGAACTTGGTGGGAAATTTGCTTGCAGACTTCCAGAACTCAGGCTGATGTTTGATGTGGAGGACAATGATTGTTAGATGTTATGGAAAAGTCAAACAAAATATGCTTACTTACTATTTATCAGTGGCCCACTGGTGACTATAGGCACTATTCTAAGTAGACTGTAAATGGAGGGGAAAGGTCCTTTTAATAAAAGGCTAAAATTAATATCTGATTATTATTAACTATGTGCCAAGCACTATTCTAAGCTCTTTACATGGTATTTTATTTAATCCTCATAACCTCTCTCTGAAGTAGGTATTATAGATAAGGAAACCGAGACCCTAGAGGTTAAGAACTTACCCAAACTCACAAGGCTGATAAGGATGAAACCAGAACTTGAACCAAGTAGTGTGACTCTCCAGAGGCTTATCTTTGAACTATGTTAAATTGCCTCCAAATCTTTATTTGTTCTCACATGGGCAACTTCATAGGTAGAGAACATTATGCTTTTATCCTGGAAGCTCTCGTATACTTATTTCAGGGCCATCAGTTTGGTTCAGTCTTCCTAGAAGAAATGACATTCAAGAACTGACCCTTTAACTGTCATTCAGGGTAGATAATGTGCTAGGTCCTTGGGTGACCTTGAGAGAGCATGGTTGTGGTGTGTTCAGAGGTCTGCTTTTTTCCTTAAGCTAAGGGCTTTATGTTAGCTTATCAAGTATGTGCTGGTAACCCTTTATTGGGAAAACTCCCATTTCTTTTTATGTGAACTAGGTCATATTATATTTTGTTCATATATTTTCATGAAAAATTACCACAGAAGAAATTTTATAACTACTTGAATTTGGAAAGGGGTGAGAGCCTATAACATTGTAGAAAAACAAAGCCATTTATTTGATGCATAGCCTCAAACTGTGTCAAGTTTTCCTACCATATATATTGTGGTTTCCTTCTCTTTGGTCTACAGATGAAACATGTGGAGGAAAGATTTCAAGATGAAAAAAATAAAGAGGTGGTTCTCATGTGTATTGGCATCACTTCAGGAGTTGGACGACTGCTCTTTGGCCGGATTGCAGATTATGTACCTGGTGTGAAGAAGGTTTATCTACAGGTACTTTTTCATACCTCTTCCTTAACAAAATTATTCTTATTACCTGATGGCTCATTAAATATACTTATATGCTTAAACGTTTTTTATAAAAATAAGAAACATTTTCTAGAACATAGCTTCTACAGGCAGTTTTTCAAGGACAAAATCAGTATGAGTTTAGGTTTTAAACATGAGAAATTGGCAGTGAAACAACAATCTTCTTTGTTTTATTGTGGAACTCCACCAAACCAAAATGGTTTTTGCCCATTACTTTTTCTAAGAATGTTTTTTGGCATAATTCTCATAGTCATGTGCAGATCCTGTGCCTTTTGCAATGCCTTATGAAATTTGGGTGCATGTGTAACTTTTGAGCTTCTTTATTGAAAATTGCCCCCTGGGTGTTGTGTGTGTAAAAATATGCTAATTCCAAGATCATTACTGACACTTATTCAACAGAACAGGTATTAAGTGACTCCTTCATGCCAGATACTGTGCTCAATGCTGCAGAGTTAAATGAAACATGGTCTGTGCCCTCAGTTACTAGCTAATAATCTCTTAGGAGACAAATACTAAGCAGTGTTGCAGCACAGTGAAATAATGAGTATGCTAGGTGGTGCCATGGAAACAGAGGCACCCAGCTTGTGAATCACTAGTGAGGTCTGAGCAGTGTTAAGAGGTGAGGACTAGATATGTAGATCAGGAAGATGGAGAAAGATGATCCAAGCAGAGGAAACCACACAGGCAAAGACATGGTAGTGTTGACATGGGATGTTTCATCTGGGAAATTGAATGTTCGAATGAAATCAAGGGTGAATAATAGATGGATTGATTGTGGGTACAGGCAGGAAGCATGTTGGCAAGGGCCTTCACATACATAAAAGAGGATGAACTCTATCCCGACATCTACCAGGAGCCATTAAAGGATTTTAAGCCAGGGATTAACATGAGTTGTGTTGTATAAAGATCAATCTTGAAACTGTTAAGGGTGGAATAGAGTGGAGGAGGGGACAAGAGTTGAGATAGTCACAAAATGCTGCATATTAATTGATTCCATTTACATGAAATGTCCAGAATAAGCAGAGCCATGGAGGAAAAGGTAGATTAGTAGTGCTCAGGGGCTGGGAGAAGGAAGGAATGGAGAGTAACTGCTACTGGGTGTGGGGTTTCTTTGTGGGATGAGGAAAATGTTCTAAAATTAGATAGAGGTGATGGTTGCACAATGTTATGAATGTACTAAAACCCACTGAATTGTACGCTTTATTTATTTATTTTTGGGACAGAGTCTCACTCTGTTGCCCGGGCTACAGTGCCGTGGTATCAGCCTAGCTCACAGCAACTCCTGGGCTCAAGCGATCCTTCTGCCTCAGCCTCCTGAGTAGCTGGGACTACAGGCATGTGCCACCATGCCCGGCCTATTTTTTCTTTCTTTTTTTTTTAAATTTAATTTAATTTTAATTTTAATTTTTTTTATTTTTTTTAATTAATTTATTTTTTTTTTTTGCGACAGAGTCTCACTTTATTGCCCAGGCTAGAGTGAGTGCCGTGGCGTCAGCCTAGCTCACAGCAACCTCAAACTCCTGGGCTCAAGCAATCCTGCTGCCTCAGCCTCCCAAGTAGCTGGGACTACAGGCATGTGCCACCATGCCAGGCTAATTTTTTTCTATATATATTAGTTGGCCAATTAATTTCTTTCTATTTAGAGTAGAGATGGGGTCTCACTCTTGCTCAGGCTGGTCTCGAACTCCTGAGCTCAAATGATC
>VSMD01005143.1:0-105379 GCA_008750895.1 Mirza zaza | reverse complement strand
GTGAGAGGAGTTACTGCGTTAGAAAGTGACGAATGAGGCCAGGCGCGGTGGCTCACGCCTGTAACCCTAGCACTCTGGGAGGCCGAGGTGGGCGGATTGCTCAAGGTCAGGAGTTCAAAACCAGCCTGAGCAAGAGTGAGACCCCATCTCTACTATAAATAGAAAGAAATTAATTGGCCAACTAAGAATATATAGAAAAAATGAGCCGGGCATGGTGGCGCATGCCTGTAGTCCCAGCTACTCAGGAGGCTGAGGCAGGAGGATCGCTTGAGCCCAGGAGTTGGAGGTTGCTGTGAGCTAGGCTGATGCCACGGCACTCTAGCCCTGGCAACGAAAAGTGAGACTTTGTCTCAAAAAAAATAAAATAAAATAAAGAAAGTGACGGATGTGTCATGCAGTCTTGTCCCAGGACCTCAGCCTGTATTTAGGTGAATAAGTCACGTTAGCTTAGGCTTATCCTGTGATCGAGTCATCTGTGGTTTGCGGGGAGTGGAAAAAGAGAAGGCAGAGGGCTTTATCTAGAATTTCCAAAATGAGATAACAGGGGGAAGCTTAAAGTGACAATAAATAATACTTCGGTCTTTCCCCGGCTATTGTTCTCGTGTACACAGGTCCCTTGGCAGGAAGAAGCTTCAATGCCCACTGCTGAGGGCTGGCATTGAGCAAGACCCATGGAAAGCACACAGTGTAGTGCCCGGTACACAAGGAGTACCGGCTGGGTGGCTTTGGATTTCTACTTACACCTTTGTTGTTAAATCAGTTTATACGAGATTAGGCATTCTGAGCCTCGGGATAAAATAGATCCATTGGTTCTAATAGATGTAAAGCTCTTTGAAATTCTAAATAGCGAGGCCTGCTATTGCAGGTGAGTAGAACCTGTTTGCCTGGGCATTCCCTGGGGACACAGGTACCGAGGGAAGAAGAAAGATGCGAGGTGTGTCGAAACCATTCCAGCAGTGGATGGTGAACTATCTCCCGGGCACGGCTGCCTCCTGCTCGGCAGAAGGCTCTCGTGCAAATTGCTTTCTGAATCATTAGCTGTCATCTACCCCCACCGCTCTCCTCCTGCAGCTGCTCTTTCGGATTCTGCCTGCAAAACTTTTCACATCGGGCGTGATCCCAAGCCATAGCCGTTGCCTCCCGGCAGCCTCTGTTCCTGCTGGGGTTAGAACCAGACCACACAGACAAGCCAAAGTGAGGACACGTTGCATCTCAGGCTCATCTATATGCTGATGGAACAGACTCCCCTAAGCCACAGCGATGGATGCCTTTGGATGTGATTTTCATGCCCGTTCACAAGAGAATGTGTCGGCCAGTCTCCAGAAGTATATGCTGCTATTTTTTTTTTTGAGACAGAGTCTCACTCTGTTGCCCAGGCTAGAGTGAGTGCCATGGCGTCAGCCTCGCTCACAGCAACCTCAGACTCCGGGGCTCAAGCGATCCTCTTGCCTCAGCCTCCCGAGTAGCTGGGACTACAGGCATGCGCCACCATGCCCGGCTCATTTTTTGTTTACATATTTTTAGTTGGCCAATTAATTTCTTTCTATTTATAGTAGAGACGGCGTCTCGCTCTTGCTCAGGTAGTTTCAAACTCCTAACCTTGAGCGATCCTCCCGCCTCAGCCTCCCCGAGTGCTAGGATGACAGGCATGAGCCAACCGGCTATTTTTAAATTATCTGCCTCTTTAGACTTTTCTGAAATTTCTATCATCTAAGAAGGATCTTTAGATCGTGTTCTTCCTATTGGCTTGGAGATATGCCGGTGACATTTTAGGAAATGGATGATTCTGAGACCATGGTTGGGTCCACTCAAGCAAGATGAAATGATACAGATTAATAAAATAGAAGAAGCTCATCATGGAAGTCACTTTTTAGGTTTTCGTGCATTAGCATCTTATGAAGTACAACTCCACCAGATCTAAGGATCCAAATGGATATGAAGACCAGCCCTAAGCGATGGCAACCACGGGTGTTAGAGTAAGCGAACTGGGCATCAAACTGGGCAGCCCATGGGAAGCCATGGCAAACTGTTAATAGTTTGACTTGATCTGCAGAGAAATTACCCTGCAACGCTGTGAGAAATGTTACCCATGTCCATTAGCCTTAATTTGGGAATGGGTAAACATGCATTATTGCTATGTCACTAATTAACAGCTGTGCAATGTCAAAACTCCTCTGTAAATAACAAATCGAGTACAAATACATTTAAAATAAAGCAAATGAGAAAAACTATGCTCCGTAGCTTTTGCTGGTTATATACGGTATATTAACCGATTGGTAGAGAAAATGAATAGAAGATAGCTCTGCCTGTGTGACCCTTAACCCCTGTGTTATATTCCACTCCCTAAAAAGTGCATGGTGCACATTTGCGGATTCGTCACCATTGTTCCATTCAGATCGACTGAATCGGCACAATCTGAGTCTTACCTCTGACTATCACAACTCAATCGGTAGAAAATCTCAAGGTGGAAGAGCCACAAGTCATGTACGAGCAAACTAAGGTACAAGAAAAGGAGGAGGGGATATTTTAGTCGAATCCTAATTTCCTACCATGGTTAAATGTAATATCAGAAATAATTGGGAATCTCCTAAAATTATCATTATCCATATTAAAACACTAAAGGGGAAGATTGGCATAAGTCTAAATCAAGTAGGAAGATGCCTCCATGACCTTCTATCTGAAACCAAAATGGTAAAGTGTTTCCTTCAGACTCTCTTATACCCAGGCACGGACGAAAAAATAGGCGATCAGCATAGCAAAAAGGTAAAAGGACAAATGATCAAATAATGTTTTTCTGTATTTTGAATCACAAAATCTAAAATACATTTCTTCTATGAGTTCCTTCGTTTATGTCTACATACCTAAAGAATGAACATTAAGTGATATCAGACGGGTGGGGGCGTGGGGAGGTTTGGAGAATTTCCCATGGATTGGAAGGGTGAGGGCTGCCCGACACGTCCGTGTCAGGCTCAGCTAGAAAAGTCAAGAGCGCTGTGGTCCTTTGGTACGGAGAAGGGTCACACAGATTGATTTTGTTTGCATGCATACTCATGTATAATAATTTATCCAATGATTTCCATGCCGCATCCCGTCATTTAATCCTTACCAGATGAACTCTATGAGGTCTATTTGATCATTATTCCCATTTTCCAGATTTGGAAACTGAGACTGGGACGGCAGGATATCCGAAAACCACAACGTATTATGGCCCCAGATGTCTCCATGACCACCGCCCCCTGGAACTGCGTGAGAGTCATCTCTGTTTTCCCTATTATTATCTGAGCCTTTTGTCTTTCCCTAAATTCAGTTTAAGGCTTACCTCTACCCTTTCCTGACCTCTGCTATCCACTGAAAAATCTCTCTGGCCTTTTAGAGAATTGAATCATTCTTAGCAGGGTGCTTGACATGAAGTAGGTGCTTAACCAATATTTGTTGAAAGAATGAATGTATACGCATAGAAGACTATTAAAACTGCCATTTAATGGAAGGAAAAACAGCCTTCAAGAAGGCAAGGAACTTCCTCCTAGGATATACTACTAGTAAGTGATGGAGCCCAAATTCTAAAGCCCGTGTGATCAGTCATGATTTCAGAGTTATCTTCATTAGTATAGACTATGTCTACCCTAAATGCCCCACTAGACTGTAAGCAACACGATACCAAGTACCTAATGCACTTCATTCCCTAAGGCATCCTACAGGGCAAGGGGATGGGCAAAAAACTTGTGCAAAGATGAACTAAAGGCTTGAGCTTTCCCTTCTGACTTCGCTACTGAACTTTGAGTCATTCCTCTATGAAATAAATTCTTGCCTAACTCACAGAATGACCTTGAGCCTGCAGTTTCACTTTGCAGCCTTTGTTTCCTCTTCTCTAAAATACTGTTGACAGGACATGTTCTACCTACCTCATTGAGATGCATATATAAAGCACTTTGCAAAATATAAAGCACTTTGCAAACTACAACACTTTCTTCAAAAAAGAGCAAATATTTTAAATGTCATTGCTATATAACTCCTTAAAAAAGGACTTTTTTTATGGTGAAAAGAAATCTTAGCTTATCAATGATTAGCTTATCACCCACAAAAAAAATTTAAGGCAGGATGTTGTTGGTGCAATAATAATTCCAAATAAATCCCTGTAATGGGTAGGTCAAGAGAAGTCGAAATTGCCTTCTGTATTATTTTGATTTAAAACAGAGAGCATCCCTTAAGAAGCTATGGAAATTTGGATACAAGACTCAAAACCCTAGATTGCAATGTGACATTATTTTCTGAACTTCGTCTGCCAGTCTAGCTATCAGTTCAGGCGCAGTGTAATATATTACCGAATTCCATTTCTAGGCAAGAGCATTATTTACTCACAGGAGAAATACTTTCCCGAGGAAACTTCCAAGGACATTTGAGAAATGCTTCAGCCCGAGCCACGAAATTATGAGCATTTGTTTGTGCCTGTGTGTTCCTGGGGAACCATTTTTAAAACTCTTTCACTTAAGTTTATTACAAACATCCATCTTCTCTTTCCAAAAAGTAGCAATTAACAAAACGTCATTGATTTCCGGTTTTCCTAGGTGTCATTTTATAAGGCACGTATTTTAGTTCATTTGCATCATTCTGTTTGCCTCTTTTCCACATTTTTCTTGCCTCCCCATCTGAATTTTTGACCTTGCATGGAAAGTTTTATTTATCACTTGTAATTTACTTTAATCTCTGGTCAACATTCACCATTATTTAATTACATATATTTTTCTCAATCTACTTGTAATTTAAAAAACTGGGCAATAATACCATATACCATATACCATATCATATACCAATGCCATATACCATATTGTATAACTATAATATCTAATGCTTATATAGAGACTAACTAACGCTGAGCATTGTCCTAAATTCTTTCTTTCTGGTTAAATGTACTTTTAATATGTTTGGGTAAAGGAAGAAATAGGAGTATCAAGCCCACTAGCTGTGATGTTTAATCCTATTGTCTCATTTTTCACATTGATTGCCATGAATTTGGATGCCTTTAGGTCAAACTCACCCAAGCATTTAAACCACCTTGACGAATAGTGAAATACCCAGAATACACAGAAAGAAATTCTCCAAATTTTACAGAGCATATATTAGCATGAATTTGAAAATGTAACACTCAGGTTCATTGGTATGCATAGATCCAGTGATTTTGTTAAAGTGAGAAACTTGATGACTGCATGAGGAGATGCACATTGAGAAACTGCCTCCTATTTTAAAATCAGGAAGTTAGAAATATTCTAATGATTCACATTTCCTTATATCTGCTATCCATGTGACTGTAAAAATCAATATTTATACACGAGATTTAAAAAGGATTGTGCCTAAAAACTGCCATAGAATATCAGTAAAAGTTGCCTCATCATCTCCAAGGTACAATATGGGATAAAACAAACACAACACAACAGCAATAACAACAACAAACCCAACTGCTATATTTTGGTTCCTTTTAATTGTGAAATAATTTGTATAGAAATAAAACCTCCAAAAGAATTGCGCTCTGAAGAGTATGCACAAATATTGATGACTATATTGTACGGGATTCATCACAATACAAGTGTGACTCTTCATTGTATACATTTAAGAATGTATTTATCATGTTGAATAGGAACTGTATATAACTGTACACACTGGCTTAAGCCTTGAAACGTGTAGGATTTTTTTCTGTCCTTTCAAATTCCTGTCAAATTCATCTTCCCAGCTGATATAATCAAATTATCTTGTACAAAGAAAGATAGGATCCATACGGTTCTCAGCGATGGGGAGGACAGAGGGAAATTTTCTTTACTTTCTAAACTGTCAAAGTCAAATTTGTTGAACACTCACTAAGTGAAAATCAAGGGAAGATACTAGAAGATTGACAAAACTGGTGATAAATATGGATTCAAAGAACTGATATTAGCAATATCGAAACGTGAAAATAACTAAAACAATGAAGAATATTTTAATTGTCATTTTAGACAGCGCTAAGTCAAATAAGGAAGTTAGGATACATTACTATGGGAGCAATATAACGATCACTAGCAAAGACTGACAACTTTATTTATAGTGGGTGGGCAACTTCATTGAAGCAACCTATGAACCTATGAATGGCTTACTGATTGATTGATTTATTGATCTTCAAAGAATTACCATTTATTTTCTGAAGTACTTAATGGTGAAATAGGATTTAAGCCTGTGAACAACCTGAAAGGACTTTCTAGGGAGAGAAACAAGGATACAATGGGACACAAGAGAAGAAAAACAACTTATATCCCACTAACTGAATGTGGTCCAGGAGAATGGATGGTCAGTATGTGAAAGAAAGGAGTGAGTGAGGAAGACTGGAAGTGGGTTTTTGAAGACAGGAGTATGCAGTATCTTGAATACCAAAATCAGGAATGGAGATTTTATCTGGCAGGCTGTTTTTGAGAAGGATGGCAATAGCTAGGAGTCCAAGGAGGAGAAAAAAATTGCTGGTCAAAGCTATGGACTCTATCATTCAGTCTGTTTGTCTACCTTTCAATCATATCAAGCTAATCAAGAAGTAGAGTTTTATCAGATCAAGGAGTCTCATGGTTGAATCCTTGGGGTTTTCTAGGTATAATATCATGTCATCAGCAAAGAGTGAGAGTTTGATCTCTTCTGCTCCCACTTGGACCCCCTTAATTCCGCTCTCTTATCTGAAAGGAAGCCAAAAGAAAGCTGGCATGGCAGTGCTAATTACAAATAACTTAGTTTTTAAATCAACAAAAGTAATAAAAGACATAAAAGAAACTGTCAAGAGAGCAAACAGACAACCCACAGAATGGGAGAAAAGTTTTGCAAGCTACACGTCTGATAAAGGGCTGATAACTAGAATCTATTTAGAACTCAGGAAAATCAGCCAGAAAAAATCAAACAACCCTATCAAAAACTGGGCAAAGGACATGAACAGAAATTTCTCAAAAGAAGACAGAATAATGGCCAACAAACATATGAAAATATGTTCAACATCTCTAATCATCAGGGAAATGCAAATCAAAATCACAATGAGATATCACTTAACTCCAGTGAGAATGGCCTTTATCAAAAAGTCCCCAAACAACAAATGCTGGCGTGGATGCGGAGAGAGAGGAACACTCCTACACTGCTGGTGGGACTGCAAACTAGTGCAACCTCTGTGGAAAGCAATATGGAGATACCTCAAAGCAATACAAGTAGATCTACCATTTGATCCTACAATTCCACTACTGGGCATCTACCCAAAAGATCAAAAAGTCACTCTATGAAAAAGACACCTGCACTCGAATGTTTATAGCAGCACAATTCACAATTGCAAAGCTGTAGAAACAACCCAAGTGCCCATCAATTCATGAGTGAATTAATAAAATGTGGTATATGTATACCATGAAGTACTATTCAGCTATAAGAAACAAGGGTGATAGAGCACCTCTTGTATATTCCTGGATAGAGCTGGAACCCATTCTACTAAGTGAAGTATCTCAAGAATGGAAAAATAAGCACCACATGTGCTCACCAGCAAATTGGTACTAACGGATCAACACCTAAGTGGACATATAGGAGTAACATTTATTGGGTGTCAGGAGGGTGGGAGGGGTCAGGAGGGGATGGGTATATACAACCACAAGAAGTAAGATGTGCAACATTTGGGGGATGGACACGCTTGAAGCTCTTACTCGAGGAGGGAGGGGGCATGGGCAATATATGTAACCTTAACACTTGTACGCCCATAATACGCTAAAATAGAAAAAAAAGTATAGTTAGTTGGAAGACTGAGTGATTGAGGACAACCCATGCCTGCACTTGCTACTAAAACTATGCAAACTCCAAACCTTGAACAGAACCACCTTTGGTCAAACAAGAACTTCGCAAATAAAAAATGAAACTAAACAAAAGGTTCATCGAATTTGACCTAGAAATGGGAAGGCCTGAAAATAATCAAGAATTCAGTATTGATTAGAAAATTAAGAACTCCATAACTAAGGAATATAAAAAAAAAGATAAGGATACAGTACATGAAATTTGTGGGGTTCATGGGTATCCATTTTCACATGACAGGTTTCTTGTCATCCAGGTATTTATTATTCACATCCTCACAATTTTAACTTGCCCAAAGAATCCAGCTTTTCTAAGTTGGTAACCTACCCATCTTATTTTAGTTGATTACTCACCGAAGGATGCCCGATATAAACATCATGCTGTACAACAGAAGTAAATGCAAACCAACAGCAAAGTGAAATACTAAATCTTGCAGATTGGATAGCATTAAGCCAATGTAAATAATATCAGAAGTCTGCTAGAATAAATATATGAAGCAATTGCTAAATGATAGAGCTAACAATTTAAAAAGATAAAGGAACACAATAGGGCTAAAAAAGACATTTATTTGAGTATCAAATAATTAGGAGACGGCCTTAGGAAAATCAATCAACTATTTGGATGAAGTTTTGCCAGAATTATACTGATTGATTTGAGCTGCTAATATTGCCTATTCAGTGAAGGGAAAGTACTGTGTTATAATCCAATTTTGTTGGAATAATCACTCAAAACAACATGTGGTTTATTTTATTCTACCAATTGTGCATAATTGCAATTTAACGTAAATTTTATTATATACAGAGGAAAATTTTCTGGTTTTAATGATTTAATAATGACCTATTTTAACATAAATTACAAATCAATATTTTAAAAAATAATTTTAAACTAATCTTTGATTACTACGTATATAGCTTATTTTAGCAATCTCTTTTTCCCCCAGGTAGAAATTGTCCTTGAGTAATAAAGATTCCTTGACTTGAGTAGGATTTTCCTTCATGCAGAGATCAGATCTAAGTCCAATAAGTAAACTTTTAAAAGTTAAAATTTTCTAATTACAAAAGGTATTTAAGTTAAAACTTCCTAACAGAAGAGCATTCCAACTATAGAATCAGCTGATTTGTAAGGTATTCAACACTCCATTATCAAAATATTCATCTACAGTCAAATGAGCTGATAGCACAGATATAGCGAAGATTTCTCTACTGGAAATTGGATGAGCTAGTCTGTGGGCCTCCCTCCAACTGCTAAAATTTCAACTGCACGACTGAAAAACTAGGACTGCATTTATTTTCCAAAGTTGCTAGAAATAAGAATCCTTTAAAATGTTCCACCAACAGAGCACTGAGTAGTTAAATGAGGTTTAAAAATCACTTTATGCCGCCACATATTTAACATGAAAACTCACAGGGCATGTTATATAGCTCATTCTACATTTTAGAAATCCTCTAGTCAAAAAAACCTATTTAATTTGAGCTAATCCAGCATTTTTCAAACAAATTTTACTAAAAAACTCCTTTTTCATTTTTCTTTGACTTGATATCAGTTAATATCCCATTGAAGCACAGGTGACACACAAAATATTTAATACCATTAGCATGAAGACACTATCAGACAGACGGCTGTCTGATGAAATGACCGTTCTTTGAAAAATATTTGGGAGGGGAAGAATCTGGTTGAAAAATGAGACCTTATTTATTAATTTAGTGCCATCAATCTGCAAAGTTGACTTAATTATCCTATTGTTTTGCCTACAGTTGATAGACTTGAATGTGGCTGACATGATGCAAATCATCTCTAAATCTCTCATACATGACTGTCACGTGATCCTAGCTTCATATCCATTTCACTAAGCCTAAAATAATCTTCCTTTTAAGAATGACTTAAAAAAAAAAAAAAAAGAATGACTGTTTTTTTTTAGGCCAGGCACGGTGACTCACGCCTGTAATCCTAGCACTCTGGAAGGCCGAGGAGGGAGGATCACTCAAGTTCAGGAGTTCTAAACCAGCCTGAGCAAGAGTGAGATCCCATCTCTACTAAAAACAAATAGAAACAGATTAATTGGCCAACTAAAAATACATAGAAAAAATTAGCCGGGCATGGTGGCGCATGCCTTTAGTCCCAGCTACTGGGGAGGCTGAGGCAGGAGGATTGCTTGAGCCCAGGAGTTTGGGGATGCTGTGAGCTAGGCTGACGCCATGGCACTCTAGCCCATGCAACAGAGTGAGACTCTGTCTCAAAAAAAATAAAAAATAAAAATAAAAATAAATAAATAAAAATAAGAACGACTTCTTTTTTTAGCTTTAGAAGGTTTAATCCTAACCTAAATAAAACTAATAACAATATTTGAAGCTAGACAAAAAGTTTTAAAAAAATATGACTGCAAATAAACAAGAGCTAAGGTAGAAGTTTTTATTAGCAGTGAAAAAAAAATCTCTTCTTACATTTGATTTGAAAAGTAAACAGCCAAGATGGGTTATTTGCTTACTTTCCCTGGTGAGTACCACTTGTCTCGGATAGTACAAACATTTACTTAGACAACTTGTTCCAGTTTCCTGCTTCTGTAATTTCATAATATAATAACCTTTGAAACATACATGTGTGCATTTGCATAAATCCACAAAACTCTTCCGATGGACACATAAGAAATTAATAACAGCTGTTAAGAAAGGTGTAAAGACTCTAAAACTGGCTGGATAAGTGAACAAAAAAATCCCAGAAGAAATGCCCATTGTTTATCTTTTTATAGTAGCTGAGTTTTGAATATGTGACCTTATCAGATTTTCCAAAGCATAAAGAAACAAAAGAAAGATTCTTTTAAGAAAAAGGCTGAAGAAAACATGGTTGTATACTCTGGTGAGGCGAAAGCTGACGGAGAATTTGATCGCAGTGTTAAGTAAGCCAAGGAAAGTGAAGAAAGAAGAAATTACTCAAATGTGGCAAAAAAAACCACAAAAAAACATCAGATTTTAGGAGGCGCTTTCTCATAAGCAGAACAATAAAGCTGCCCACTTTCCTGTCGTTTTGGTTAAGGATGATTATTAGCTCCCACGGGGGGCTAGTGCCCATGCAAAGTAAATTACTCACATCCTGATATTAGATACTAGAAATCTTCGTCTTCCAGGGCCCAGGAAAAGCACAGCGGCAGGGGGCAGTTGCCAGCACAGTGCTTGGTACATACAAATATTTGTTGAATTACTAAACAAATGACAAGACTATTCTTTCTGCTATCTAGCACACAAACTTGATCGGTGGTCTCGAGTGGACGAATGAACTTACTTCAGTAGAGAATGCGTCAGACGGAACAGCACTCTTCAAGGATTAAGGCATCGGCCTTCCTCAATCTCCACGCATCCTTATCTGCAATGGCCGTTCTTCAACTTTGTCCTAGACCAGCGCGCGGTCCCCAGCCTTTTTGGCACCAGGGACGGGGTTCCTGGAAGGCCATTTTTCCACGGAAGGGAGTGGAAGGGCATAGGACATGGCTCCGGTCAGGAAACTTTGTGCATTCCTGCCCACATCCCCTTCTGCTATAATTTAGGAGGCCACATGTTTTAAGACATGAACATTTTAAGATGGAAGAGAGAGACGTGGGTTCCTGATTCATTACTTAAAGGTGATCTGCTAAGAAAGAACTACCTGAACCATATTGGCCTCCAACATGTGACATACACATGTATTACGTTCTACCACTTGGGTTTAAGGAGTGCTTGTTATAGCATCTAGCATTGAACACCCTGATTAATTCATTGTTAAAACTGGCACACTAGTGATGATGGTCATGGATAAGTGATAAGTCTACTCAATATCAACCTCCTCCATTTCTCACTGTCCACTTACCCTACCTACCATAACTGATTTTCACATACTGCTTTTTGATGACTAGGTCAGCTTAGAATCATCCTTTGTACATCTCTATCTCCCCCTCCAGCCCAACTTCCCAATAAGGAAGCCGGCACTGTTTATCTATAGAGATTAAATCCTGGAGGATCAGCCATGAAGGAATCATCTAGAAGGGCTCTGTTCTGTGGGCTTTATAAGCCTGTTTCGCCATACCTTTGGTTCATTTGAGGATTTAAAACAAAAACTAATACAGCGTTTGAAGGATGAAGCTGAATGACTGACCACATTTCTATAATCAATTAGATATACATTTTCTCCCTAGAGTTTGCATGAGGTCACTTCTCAAAAATTATTTTTCTCTTCTATTAATATAAATCAAAATTATTTGCATAAAATTAGCTATTTTCTCCAACGTCTACATCACGGATGGAAAATAGAGTTTTTCTTGTGCCCCTAACTCAAGTCTAACAGGCTTGGATGGCTTAGACTATAAAGAAGGATTCTAGCATCATGTCTGCACCCGCAGGGAAAGAATGTCACAATAGATTAGTAGTTATTATCATGAACACGGGAAGGGAAAGAGAGGTGGCAGAGGTGCTAGGAATTTATTTCCCTGACTTAAATCATTCTTTTTAAACACACACAAAAAATCACCATATTTTCGGTTATTCATGTGTTGCAAGACATCCCACCAACATTTTTGAGGTTTTAATCGGAGCCCAGAACTGTACTATCTGCTGGAAAGGCAATGAAAAATAAGGCCCACATCTGTCCTGAAAGAGTTCATAGAGGAAGACTTAACTTACTCCTGGATAGTATTTGACACAAGATAATTAGAGGGTCAGGTGGGTAGTTTCCTTTACTGGACATGTAAGGTATAGAAAATAGAGGAAAAAAAAACATCTCCAAAGAGTCTAGAAGAGGTTTTGGGGTTTTTTGTTGTTTGTTTGTTTGTTTGTTTGTTTAACACTGATTTTGGAATAACTACCAATCAAAGGGCAGGCCCAGCAGCTAGAAATGATCACCTCCTAGGCTTGTGCAGTGGTTCACATCTGTAAACTTAGCACCCTGGGAGGCCGAGGCAGGAAGATCACTCAAGGTCAGGAGTTCGAGACCAGCCTGAGCAAGAGTGAGACCCCATCTCTACTAAAAATAGAAAAATTATCCGGGCATGGTGGTGAGCACCTATAGTCCCAGCTACTCGGGAGGCTGAGGCAGGAGGATCACTTGAGCCCAGGAGTTTGAGGTTGCAGTGAGCTATGGTGATGCCACGGCACTCTAGCCTGGGCAGCTGAGTGGTACTCTATCTCAAAAAAAAAAAAAAAAGGAAAGAAAGAAAAGAAATGAATATCTCCTTAGATGACTACAGGAGCCAGATGCAAAATTTTCCCTACCCTCTCCGTTCCATTTTCATTTTATGAAGAGACAGCTGGGTAAGTCAGAGGTCATGCTCCTGTAATGTCTCTAACAGGGATGATTCAGTACACCTGGTAAGCTACCTGCTGGGCTGCCACCTGGGGTCATAATCTTTTGAATCATGAGAGTATTTAATGACTTGAGCAACTGTCTTCCCAGCCAATACGTGCAAGCTGGATGATGAATGGTACTGAATTACAATACATGGTGTCAATTACAAATTTAAAGTCTCCAGGAAATGAGGAAGAAACAATCAGCAAAGGGCATTCTCGATGTACCTGGGCAGCAGTGCATCTCTGACTCCCGAGGTACTCATTTCAGCAGTCAGGCCATAAGACATATGGTTAATTTCCACACAATCTAGTCCGTGCTAGATCTAACAGGAGCGTGACCTTAACGGATGTCTCGTGTTTCTCATACAGCGAGGCCGTGGAATGTTACAGCATAGAGTAAATAAAACAGACTGATCCTTTTCTACAGCATTCTTTGTGTCTGGCCAGCATTGTCATAGTCTTAGCGTCCTACTGAAAGGACATTTCAGAGACTATGTGAGGGCAGGTACAGTGAATCTAAAGAGAGTGGCCCAATGGACTGGAAACCAAATGTGAGTGAGCGAGGGAATAGGAGTGCTATTTCCGGTGCTGGCATCACCAAGAATGACCTTGGCTGAGTCATTGAGCCCATTCAAAGCTCAGTATTCTCATCTATGAAATGTGGAGAAAACTATCTGCCCCATGTCAGGGTTATTAAATAGGTCTGGGCTTAAGTGCCTTGAGCCCATGAGAAGAAAAGAAAAGAAGACATCATCTAAGTACACAGCATTGTGTTCTTCATTATTAATTTCTAAAGGTTAAGGTCACCTTGTATAAGAACCATGCAAACAGATTGTTCTCTTGGAACCAAAACAAAGGCTCAACTAGCATCCCTGCATTAGAAAAGAGAGCTGCCAGCTTCCAATCTACCTCTGAAATCTACTTGAAGACAGAAAGAACCCAGAAATTTCTTCCACTTTCCCAAGATTCTGAGGCTGGAAAATGTCCTTGCTTGTTGTCATCTTTAAAAAAAAATTAGTTATATTTTTGGGTTTTGCAACCACACAGTTTAGCATATGTAAGGTATATGTAATTTTCATTTTGATTGGCTAATAAGAAGTGGGTAAGGGAGAAGAGAGATGAATAAATTAAGAACAAACCCACATCGCTGAAACAAACTGACTCCTGAAGGCAAAGCAATTTTATAATCTAAAATACTATATAATACAAATGAACTTTAAAATGTGTTTGCCCTGAATAAGGTTGAATGGAAACATATTTTTGCACTTTTTGGAATACTGTCTGGCATTTCCCTACTTTAATGAGGCACTTATTCCTAAAAGAGCTCTATCCACCAGGAAATGATACAATGAATAAACTTCTTCTTTCCATGATTCCTTAAAGCCAAAATAGCCTTATTCCTTCTCATTCTTCATGGTCCACGTTGGGGGAAATAGCATTGTGGAATTACTTAGAAATAACTGGAGACCATTCAATGATTTATGATTTTCATGTTTCTCAGATGAAAAACATGAATTTGGAGCCAATGATCTATATAACTTTTTCTTTAGTTCTACTATCGTTCTTGGATTTGAAACCACATTGTTAGACCACTGCTTCTTGCCAATAATTTTTAAATTAGAGATCAGACTGTTGATTACCTTCTTCAACATAACCCTTCGATGAGCAAATATCCCCATGGTCTTTTAAAAACCATTCTTATCTGATGACCATTTTAAAATTGATATCCTAACCTTATGGTACTTTCACCTGTGAGGATGAAAGACTAGGGTGATGAAGAATTTTCCCTTCATACTTTGTATTTTTATTTTTTTTCAAGCATTTAGTATTTTTAATTTAAAAAATAGAATACATTTCAAGAAGTAAGGAACATTTTTAGTCTACTTTTAGTTGCTATTGATTATAAAAAATGCATTAAGGAAACTTTGGGACTTGTTGGATATATTTATTACCCTGATCGTGGTGATGGTATCATGGATGTTTACATATGTCCAAACTCATCAAAGTGCACACATTAAATATGTGCAGTTCTTTGTATATCAATTATACCTCTGTAAAGATGTTAAAAATGCACCAAGGTAAAAATGCAAGGTATATTTAGAGAAAATTTCTTTGAACCCTAAAGATACTTTTAAATGAATTTTAATTCCTTGTATGGTAGCTAAAAACATGGAAAAATGCTAAGGTATAAATGAGACATACTATGTATTACCCTTCTTAAAAATGCCCCATGATCATGCAGGTTCAAGAGTTCATTGTGAAATCAAAGTGAGAAGAACATCCTCAGTGCATGAAGGAAAACACTTGTCCAAGTCTATGTGATTTAAAATGTAATATTCATTCCTATCCCTTTCCATCTATTTAAATGCCCTCAGGTTAGAATGAGGGGGTTGGAGGCAAAAGAAGACTATCAAACTGAATAAGGACAATGCAAAAAGAAAAAAAAAATCAGTCAAATGTCCCTTATAAGTTAGAAACCATAAAACTGAATATAGTATTATTCCATAGACTTTTAAAGTAGTTTTAAAATATTGTGACAGGAGGTTTCAAAAATGATGGCACAATCCTCCTTGCAGCACAATAATGGAATATGGTCAATTAGGTTTATCCTGGAAAATGCAAGGTTGGTTCAATGTCAGCAAATCATTAATGTGAATCACTACATAAGCTAAATAAACAGAGAAAATCATATAAAATCATGTCATTAGATATAAAAAATTAAAAGCACTGGATGATGTTCAAAACTTATTGGATGAAGTAAATTTTGTAAATATATTAATCCAGATAAGGGCTACTTTTTTGATAAAGGCTATATGCCAAAAATATATGCCGCATGTATAATACTAATGAAAATTATCTTGCTAATAATTTTTTTAAAAAACTTTAGCATTTCCCTTAAAGAGAGAATCAAGACAAAGATTTCCAACATTACTGGAATTGGCAAACATAAGTTGGGGAGGGAGAAAAAGAGAGAGAGAGAGAGAAGGTTAAGAAGATTAAAATGATTAAAATCATTAATAGGTTAAAATCATTAATAGATTAAAATATCATTTTATGGATACTTTTATCATTTATTTGGAAACCAGAGAAAACAAATGAGCTATTAAATCTAAGAAAAGAGCCCAAATAGAATCAATAACCAGCTAGAAAATGAGATACATTTGTAATATCAACAAAAACTATAGAGAATATGGGGCTTCCTCTAATAAATAATGTAGAAAATCTTCATAGTAAAAAGTTTAGCTCTCTGTGAGAAGATACATGAGTAATAATCATATATACCACAGCTGTGGATGAGATGACTTAACACTAATAATATGAATCTCCTTATATTAATCTATAAATGCAATTCCAATCAAAATCCAACCTTTTTTTTGTTTGTTTTGAAAGACAGCATGAAAAGTGATTCTGAAATTAATCCTGGAAGAACAAAGTTCGCCACATAACTAAGGCAGTTTTGGAAAGCAAGACCATGATAGATAACAAGCCCTACCAGATAATAAGATATATTAGGAAGTCATGATGACTAAAAACATTATAATGCTGTTGCAAGAAATACAAAATGCAACTAAACAGACAGGCTAGAATGAGAGACATATATATAGATGGGAAGTACTTGAAAGACGTAGCATCATAGTCCTGTTGAAAAAGTCAAATTATAGCTTTTGGGGAAACAGGCTCGTTATATAAAGAGACATAGAGCCAAATTCTAACCCAGAAATATAATTTATATTGTGCTAAGTCTTATATAGCTTGCTTAATCTTCACACACACACACACACAAATTCTATGAGGCAAAAACTATTATCCTCACATTACAGGTGAGAAAACTGAAGCATGAGAACAAAGTAACTAATCTAAGTACATGGCAGATTTGGAACTTAAATCCAATCCAAACCTAAATAGTCTTGTCCTCTGAGCCCATTCTACTAACCACTATGTTGTACAATCTCACAGTACGTATAAAACTGAAATTCAGTGGGGTTTAAGATCTAAATGTGAAAGGTAAAACATACAATAAAAGAAACTACAAGAGAATATCATTGTGATTTCAGGGTAAAAAATAGAATAGATTTTAAAAAAAACAAACGGCTATATTGTACAGGGAAAACTGATTAATTTGACTATATTAAAATTAGAGATTTATGTACAATAAAGAGATCCAAAGTCAGAGTTGAAAACAAGTGACTGGGTGAAGATATATGCAACCTCTACACACGGATAACAGATATATCTGAATATAAAGGGACTCCTACAAATCTATTTCAAAACATGGGACATTTAATAGAAAAAAAGCACAGGTCATGAATGGGCAATTCACAGAAACAGAAACATGAAAGGCCAAAAAGTATATGAAGACTCGATATTATTAGAATCAGAAAAGTGGAGAATTAAAATGAAAATTACAGTCCAGGCCCTTTGGGTCACACGTGTTATCCCAGTACTTTGGTAGGCCAAGGCGGGAGGATTGCTTTAGACCAGGAGTTCGAGACCAGCCTGGGAAATAGAGCGAGACCCCTCCCATCTCTATAAAAACTTAAAAATAATTAGTCAGGCATGGTGGCACATGCCTATAATCCCAGCTACTCAGGAGGCTGAGGTGGGAGGATCCCTTGAGCTCAGGAGTTTGAGGCAGAACTATGATCACACCACTGCACTCTAGCCTGGGTAACAGAGAGAAACCCTGTCTCTAATAGAAAAAAAATAGGCTGGGCTTGGTGGCTCATGCCTGTAATCCTAGCACTCTGGGAGGCCGAGGCAGGAGGATCACTCAAGGTCAGGTGTTTGAGGCCAGCCTGAGCAAGAGCGAGACCCCGTCTCTACTATAAATAGGAAGAATTTAATTGGTCAACTAAAAATATATAGAAAAAATTAGCTGGGCATGGTGGCGCATGCCTGTAGTCCCAGCTACTCGGCAGGCTGAGGCAGGAGGACCACGTGAGCCCAGGAGTTGGAGGTTGCTGTGAGCTAGGCTGACGCCACGGCACTCTAGCCCAGGCAACAGAGTGAACTCTGTATCAAAAAAAAAAAAAAAAAAAAGAAAAGAAAAAGAAAAAAAATAATTACATATGCATTGAGATATGCCAGTTTACCAAAAGTCAGAATGCAAACGAGTATCACATGGTTGCAAAGGATATCACGAAAGAGAAACTGTCGAGTACTGCTAGTGGGAGGTGAATGGTGAAGCTGTTCTTGGGAACAATCTGTGAATGAAGGTAGATATACAACTTCTACCTGGGCCGTTGCATTTCTGAGCATAAACCCTAGAGCAACCCTGCCATGTTCTTCCAGGGGACATGTAAAAAGAGTTTATTGTTGCTTTATGCTGGAAGTAAAGTGTTGAAAACAGCCTAAGTGCTTATCGCTTGAGTAATGGATAAGCAAAACATATTAACATATGGTGGAATAGGAGACAGTGGCCAGAAGCAATAAACTAAATTTCTAAGGAAATAGAAATTTATAAACGAAATTTATATATATATATATTTTTTTTTTTTTTTTTTTTTTTTTTGAGACAGAGTCTCACTCTGTTGCCAGGGCTAGAGTGCGGTGGGGTCAGCCTAGCTCACAACAGCCTACAACTCCTGGGCTCAAGCGATCCTCCTGCCTCAGCCTCCCGAGTAGCTGGGACTACAGGCATGTGCCACCATGCCCAGCTAATTTTTTCTATATATTTTTAGTTGGCCAATTAAATTCTTTCTATTTTTTAGTAGAGACAGGATCTCGCTCTTGCTCAGGCTGGTCTCAAACTCCTGACCTTGAGCGATCCTCCCACCTCGGCCTCCTAGAGCGCTAGGATGACAGGCGTGAGCCAACCTCACCCGGCCTATATTTTAAAGCTATAAATATGTGGGGATTATCCGAGTATCTGGGGTAGTAGAATTTTAGTTCTAAGCTTTGAATTCATTTCACTTGGATTTTTCTATAACTCAAATTTTTTATCTATAAACTATGGATGAAGAAAACTACTTTCCAGTTTGGCAGAGGAGGGATTATTCAGCTTAAATAGAGAAGGCATCATGAAAATGCAAACAAAATTATCTTTGCCAGCTCCTAATGCCAGAAATACTGTGAATGTTGGGCTGGATCGTGTAAAAATAGCCACTGTCTGGCACCCGCACGGCTGGGTCGTAGTGTATTAGACAATAATACCTCACCCTGATGGGACTCCTTTGGGCCAGAAAGCTTTCACCTGCATTTTCCCATTAACCTCACTGCATTGTGATGGGAAATGTGTTTATTTTTTGAAATGACATTCAAATATATCCTTAAAAGAACACTTTAAGTCTCTACAAGCTTCTCTCTTTTGGCCAACACACTACATTTTAAAAATCAATAGTTAACTTCTCTTTTTTTTTTTTTTTGTATCATCACCTTTCAAATCTGGTACAGCTAATAAATGGTAATATACATTTTTTCAAGAATGCTCTCTTCCCAAATGTCCATGGCCTCATCTTTAACCTGCCTACTCAGGCAAAAGTTAGCTTTTTGTTGATTCAAAATAGTATCAGGATTATGGATTTTTGTTAGTTTTCAGTTTTAAGTGATGTTTATGTGTAGAAATTAAGGTAAATGCAAAATAGCTTGTATTATTTGCCAAATGGTTGGATTAATGCTGTGCTTTTAAAACAGCTGTTTTCATGTTCCCAAATCAGTTCAAACAGGTATGACTTTTCTGCAATGCTTTCTTTCTAGGCTGTTCTCTGTAGGTCAGCCCCAAAGTTTATTCTTAACCTCTCTTGAAGGTTCCCAAACTGCCTGTAATTTGAAATTTTACTTTTGGGGACTCCCTGTTTTCAGATTGCCATCTCTAACCATATCCTGTTGCTAGCTGAGTTTATGCATTCTCTTAACCAATAACTGCTTTACTTTTTATCTCTATTTTTGGATTCTTAACTCTCGCTGTTACATCAGCATCCTCTCGCCCCAGTTACTTTGTTATGCATTTTTCCTGGAAGTAAATTCATGCTGTTTTTGACAAGGCAAATCTATGACTTCTGAAAGGATGCTGACCTGAGGATTTTAGGAATGAATTTACGTCCTGCACATACCACTAATTAACTGTGTTGACCTTGGATAAAAGCCCCTGAACTTCTCGGATGCTCTCTTTGCTTACCTCCAAAATGAGTTGAATAAAAGCATGAACATCTTGGTGCTTAGGCTCTTTAGTGGCAGTTTGGTGGATGCAACTCTCAGTAACGTCCATCCAATTATCCTTATTTTTTATCATTAGCCAGTTTGTCTAAAATAAATTACCCGTTTATGAAGCCAGCATTTTCCCTTTATCCTGGCATCTGATCACTGTAAGTATTTCTCATGGACCCATTTTTAAGGAGGCCTATGAGTAACTTGACTTTTTAGGATTTCCCATTTTTGTAATCTTAGCAACTTGGTTTTCCCTAGAATTTTCAGAGAGAACTCTTCACTCTTTCCTGGTATTCTTTTTGGCCTCTTGAGACCTCAGAGCACATCACACTATATCATCACACTATAATACTGTTATTACCACATGCCCTCCAAAATTCCTAAACTTGTTTTTGCCATTCAGATGAAACTGAATATTTCATCAAAAGCTGTCCAATTGAGTATTTTGTGCCCAGCTCTTTGTCGGGTATTTTGCATGCCCTGTGTTACGCATAAAGCTGACAGGCTCATTAAGAATTAATACTCTGGTACATTTTCCCTTTGATATTTTCCTCCACAAGTGAGTCATCACTTGTGTCTTGTCTATAGAAACAGATAAAGCTAAGCGAGGAAAGATACGTAACAGAACGCAAGCAGTATCGGACACATAGCAAGTGCTACTCTTATCACCATCGCCTAAGCTCACATGTTTTAAGACTTCTTTACTGGGCAGGGCACGGTGGCTCACGCCTGTCATCCCAGCACTCTGGGAGGCCGAGGTGGGAGGATCACTCAAGGTCAGGAGTTCAAAACCAGCCTGAGCAAGAGCGAGACCCCGTCTCTACTAAAAATAGAAAGAAATTATCTGGACAACTAAAAATAGATAGGAAAAATTAACCAGGCATGGTGGTGCATGCCTGTAGTCCCAGCTACTCAGGAGGCTGAGGCAGGAGGATCGCTTGAGCCCAGGAGTTTGAGGTTGCTGTGAGCTAGGCTGACGCCACGGCACTCTGGCCTGGGCAACAGAGTGAGACTCTGTCTCAGAAAAAAAAGAAATGTTATAAGGTTGAATTTTAAAAGTTGATGTGTTAGGGCCGTTAGCATAAGTACTATCAAAGAATCAACAGTCACGCTCAACAGTCCCACCCAAGTCACGCTCACTTTTACTCTCTCAGTCTTGGAGAGGAGACTGGGAGAGGAGAGGAGAGGAGAAGGGGAAAACTGAGGTTGAAGGAGGGAATGCTGATGTTCTTCAGATACTGACTCCATCTCAAGTCTACCCTTCCACGATTCCATCTCTGCTCCAGACACATGAAGAGTATCTGCTGTTTGTACCGCATGTCCTGCCTTTTTCTTGGCTTTGTGCCATTGCTTTCTCTCCACTTGGGATGAAACTCTCCCTTTTCGTTGGCTCTTCACCGATCCCTGCTCCATACTCTCCAATAGGATCCAGATCTTCCAGTTAAGCCTGGTTCAAACTTCAGGTCTACCCTGAAGCCTCCTGGATCTGCCCAGCCAGCAGTAAACACTTGTTCCTCCTCTATGCCCCTAGCATGGGAATGACATGAGAACGACACGTGATGGTACAGAAGGCATACGCCCTGTGCCAAATACATCCTACTGGCCCTTCCAGAGTCTCTCTCCATCCGTCTCTGTGCTCTAGATGCCTTGCACGGCAGCCTTAATGGGTGTCCTTGCTATGGCTTCTCTCTGGGTTCACCAATGGAGGGTGTCCATGGGATATGGAGAAAAAGTGGGAGAACGGTGAAGTTAGGCTGTTTATTCTTTTGACTCTCTCCCTGGCAAGTTGGTGAGGGCTGGCTGCATCCTCAACTTAAAGTCAGAGCCTCTATGGGAAGGTCCCTACTCCCCAGCAATGCCTTCTTCATTCTCTCTGCCCCCAACCCCCAGGCCTAGAATGATAAAAGTAGCCAAGCTTTTACTGACCCCGTAATGCTACGCCATCTCGTTTCCCTACATCTTGCTCAAATGATGCCTTTCAGCGTATCCCTGATTTCCTCCCGAAACCCTTCCAGTGAATTTCTTACTGTATTTCTTCTAAGCTACTAATTTTGCAAACCGCATTATTACCTTTATTAGAAGCGTGTGTTCAGGCTGAGTCAATGAGTTCTGAATGATGACAAGGGTAACAGCTAGCATTGATGGAACACGCACTCTGTTCAAGTGTGCAGTGAATGTGTTCATCTAATGCAATTATCACCGTTAGGAAAGCAAGGGGGGAAAATGGGGAGAGCCTACCAGAAGTCACTGGCTCCACATCACTGCCGTGGTTGACTGCACGCAGCCCTGGAGTTGGGTCTGTCCAGAGCCTAAACCTCAAGCTGTAGATTTGAACCAGTGGGTCTTAAGCCTCAGCGAGCATCAAAATCACCTGAAGAACTTGTTAAAACACAGATGTGGGGACTCGAACCCCAGAATGTCTGGTTCTGTTGGTCTAGAGCAGGCATCCTCAAACTTACGGCCCGCGGGCCACATGCGGGCCGCCTAGCACATTTATCCTGTCCTCCTGGTGTTTCTGCCGCCGCTGCCTGTCCTGCTTAGCAGCTGACTCGTCCCGGGCCCACAGCACGCACTCTCCAACGGTCTGAGGGACAGTGAACTGGCCCCCTGTTTAAAAAGTTTGAGGACCCCTGGGCTAGAGCGAGGTCGAAGGATTTGCGTTTTTATTAACCAATTCCCACCTAATGCTGATGTGCTGGTCTGAGCACCAAACCTTCAGAACTGCTAGAACATGCAGTACTGCCTCTTGTACACAACAACTAAAGAAGCTGTTCAGCTGTGTGAATTACAGAAATGTTAGGGCTAGTTTCCAGCCGACCTCCTAGCTGCAAGTCAGAAGAACAAAGGGGTTTTATCCTCTACCTATGGGCGATATAATGTGATTCAGTTCAGCGAGCATCTTAGGAGCACCAACTATTTGTTGGAGTGTAATTTGTTGCTGATGAAAGTCGAAAAGAAATGCACCATGCTCAAGGATTCTTTCTGAGCAAGCAAACACTTAAGTAAATAAGTATGACACAATGTGATGACTGTTGTCATAGAGCATGCACACTCATACACGCAAACAACACAGAGCACAGCTGACGAAGAAATAAATTCTCTTTGCAAGGAGGTATAATAAATGCAATCTCGGGGAGTCAATAATGAGACTTAACTATTCCAGGAAGAAGAGTTATTCTACAGGCGAATGAGAAGAGGTGGGCATTCTAAGCCTTGCAACAGTCCCATCAGCCTGCCTACAAAGGGAACTGAACAATAGTGTAGCAAGATTCTGGTATCCAGTGTTCACTGGACACAAGTGTGGATGGGTGTCCTTTCTCTCTCTAAAGGTGGGAAGCAAACCTCAGTACAAATACTTATTGAATGTCTCCCAGATGCTGGGCACTGAGCTCAGCGTCGGGGCTGTGCTGATGATACAAGTATAGGCCTGCCCTCAGGCAACTTGCATTTTAGATTATGCACAGCAGCTAGACAGACTGCACTGCGGATAATATTAACATACCGAGTTCCAACTTAGTCTCAAGCAAAATCTGTTCGTGAAAGTGATCCAGGAGTCAGATGACCTAAGACCTCAGCTCAGAATCAGATGTTTGTTTTATGAAACGGTAGGTAAAAATTCCTTTACATGCCGAGACAGGCTTAGCTGAGAAGACATGCCATTTCTCCATGCATATGCTAGGAGCCAGCTTATCAACATGCGATGTTTTCTAGAAGAAACTTTCTTTTCTTTTCTAAGAAGCTAGAAGTAGGGGGGCTAGGCATGGGAATACTTTCATCAAAAGCAGAGTCTCATTCCAACTGCTCAGCACCGCTCCAATTCACATCCTTCTGAATGGTTTCCAAACTAAGTCGTTTAACAAAGTGATGAAGAAAAAATGGCCCATTAATCTTATGCCGCATGTTATAATTTAACTCTAGGTTTAGCACGGGAAAATATTATTTGCATTGATTAGAAATATGCTTTATGGGTGCATAGATTATAGACTCAGAACATTTTTAAATTGTTGGCCGTGCTGACATGATGAATTATATCAGAGCACTGCTAGATGGCACTTCACTGTCACGTGCTCCTCATATGATATTGGCCTAGGAATAAATATATATTTGACTCAATGGGTAATCTTATTCCAAAAAGCAAAATATGTCCATTTCCATTCAATGGCTGAAATCACAAAGCAATCATGAGCTGAACATTATTTGGATAACTCAGATGTAAGTAAATTCTTATATTAACTGTCCAAATATTATCATGCCATTTTCCCACTTTGCTTAACCTAATACAACGGCTTGGTCAGTCTGACGATCAAGATGTTTTTATTAATTCATTCCAACGCTCTGAGGTAGATGCTGAAAGGCCTTAAATTGTGGTCTTCGGGATCTAACAGAAAGGGTTCAAACTTAGTCCGTATTAGCTGTGTGTCCTTGGCCAAATGACTTAGCATCTCTGAGCCTCACTTACATAACCTGCAAAATGAAAATAAAAATAGAACCCAAGTTGTAAGGTTGAAGGAAAAAAAAAGAAAAGAATGTGGTAATATATTTCCCCTGGACAGAAAAGCGCAGTTATTCTGATAGTCATTATTATGAGGGTGATTGCTAAGATTATTGAAACCCTATTGTGTCTTCCCTATTCAAGGGGCTAGAATTTAAAGGCAGTTTTCCACTTTTATCCCCAATTTTACCTCTAAGATTCTGCCACACACTGGCAAAAACTTACTGGCATTTCTACCGAATGAGGCCCACTAAAGGTGACATTTTTAGTGTACCAAGTATATAAAATATATAAAAGTTGTAGCATATGGTTGAAGTCTTTCTTTAGTTGGATATCTATTTGCTTCTCAGCAGGATGAGCATTAATATCACCCCACACCCTTCTGCTATGGATGCCTGTGACCTGGTTGGCCTCTTGGCACCTCCTCTTGCTCATGGACAGAGAATAGAACCCCAGAAAGAGAAACCTTTCTTTCCTGTTCCTATTGCTAAGAAACCTCCTGGATAAAGATAATCTTAAAAAGATTACAAGAGTTCTACTTGTTATAGAATCAAAACAGTGTGCAAAGAAAAAAAAGCTCTAGCCTCTGTTTATTTTCCTGACATTTCCCTTGAGATACCCCAGAGAAAAGGGATGTTTCAACACTTCCCAGGAGCTGGAAGGTTACAATCTGGGCATCCCTACAATTGCACTTTTTTGTTGTTGTTGTTGTTGTTGTTGTTGTTGAGACAGTCTCACTCTGTTGCCCGGGCTAGAGTGCCGTGGCGTCAGCTTAGCTCACAGCAACCTCAAACTCCTGGGCTCAAGGGATCCAACTGCCTCAGCCTCCCGAGTAGCTGGGACTACAGGCATGTACCACCATGCCCGGCTCATTTTTTCTACAGATTTTTAGTTGTCCAAATAATTTCTTTCTAATTTTATTAGAGAGGGGTCTCACTCTTGCTCAGACTGGTCTCGAACTCCTAACCTTGAACGATCCTCCAGCCTCAGCCTCCCAGAGTGCTAGGATTACAGGCGTGAACCACTGCGCGTGGCCCCCTACAAATGCACTTTTAATGTACTTACTCTTTCCAGGTGGAGTGTTTTTCCACCAAGGTCAGACCGACTGGCTAGTTAAAACACTTGATTTCATCCTAAAGTCAGGACCTAAGCCTACCCAGATCACATCCTACCTTTTCTGCAAAACGTGCTCCGAGCACCCAAGTTGAGAATTTCACTTACACGTGTGTTTATATGTGTGTGTGTATATATATGTATATATGTACATATAGCTATGTATACATATACCTCTATATAGGCATACTATATGAATTATATTTATATATATACACTTAGCATATTAAATTATAACTCCATGTTTTCTCTTCCTAAGCTAGATGTCCTTGTAATGTACATCATGTACATTATGTACATGTACATCACTATGTCCTCCAAAATATCCAGAATAAAGTCATATAGTCGCTTAATAGAAAATAATTAATTATTACAAAACTACTAGAATCTCTCAAGGTGTGCTAACTGGATCATACCTCCCAGGGAAGAGCCCATGAAGGAAAGGATTCACAGTCAAACAAATCTCGGAACTACTGCTCATCACAGCTCCTCCTCAGAGACTCATAATTAACCACGACAATTTAAGAATATTTGGCTCAGTTTGAACACACAGCTCTTTTTAAGGTATAAGTTGAAAATAAGCAGATTTTTATTTATGTAGGGAATACAGTTATATACTATGATAGAAAGATGAATATATACATTAATACAAATCATTTAAAGTAATATATATTATAATGTCTTATTTTTTGTAAAACTACACAATAACGTATTTGTTGGTGATGGTAAATGAGCTCCATTTGCTTAAGAAGACTCACTATGCAGAATGACTACTAAAAACTACAACTTCAATTCAAAACAATCAATATAGTTCCTTTAGCCCCACTCCCTAGCATTTTTAGGATAGAAACAGTAGATGATATAAATTCCTTTTCTGCCATAATATAACACCACCTAAGGAATTATGTTTTATTAGCTAGAAATAAGATTTGCTTTCATTATTACAGTACATTTGATAATATAAAAGTATTTCCAGATTTTTTTTTTCTTGTGTGATTTTCAGAGCATCTCCAATCTAAAATTTACTTTGGAGATTTAGATAAAATGTCATATCAATTTCCTAGACTGCTTAATATGTAATTCTGCTACAGATTTTAATATCAATATAGCAAGAAGGGGAAGAAAAAAAACAAGGAGAAATGAAATAAGGGTCCTTAGCATCAGTCTAATGAAATTTCCCAATCTATGGGAAGAAGTTTTACCTGTACCTAGAAGGATTTTCCCCATGGAACTTATAGTGGTTGAACTTTTCAAGAAGAAATTTGTTTTTCATTGCCAAAAATATAGATACTTTGACTTGACCATTGCCTAAAAGCTTTTCATTTTTCCTCTTTTAAGTTCGCACTAAAGGCTGTCAGTTACCCTAATAAGGCGTGCTCATATGATCCAAGGAAAGCTCGCGAAATTTAACCAGAAATGCCAATGAGATCATATTAAGCTTAGCCCCTCATCCCAGCCAAAGGAAAGAGATTTTTCACTTTCCACCTTATTTCCTATCTTATTTCATAGTTTGGGGATAAAAATGTAGAGTTGAATGAATTTTTCAATAGTCTGTAACTAGTTAGATGATATATAAATATATATATTGTCTGTTAGATGTAATATAAATAATAACCATAGATAAAAATATTTTGTGAATAAAAATGATATATTGAAAAATATATACATACTGTTTGTGGGAAAGTAAAGTAGTACAGCCACTATGGAGAACAGCATGAAGGTTCCTTAAAAAAAAAACAAAAAAGAACTACAAATAGAACTATCATAGCAATCCCACTACTGGGCATTTATCCAAAGGAAAGGAAATCACTTTATTGAAAAGACATCTTCACCCCCATGTTTGCTGAAGCACTATCCACAACAGCCAAAGCATGGAATAGGCTAGGTGTCCAACGACAGAAGAATAGATAAGGAAAATGTGGCAAATACACACAATGGAATGACATGCAACCGCAAAAAAGAATAAAATCCTGTCACTCCCGGCCACATGGATGCAACTCGAAGACATTATGTTAAGTGAAATAAGCCAGGAAGAGAAAGTTAAACACCTCATGTTCTCACTCATAAGTGAAAGCTAAAAAAAAAAAAAAAAAAAAAAAAAGTTGATCTCACAGAAGTAAAAAGTAGAACAGAGGCTACTAAAGGCTGAGAAGAGTAGGAGGGAGAGATTTGTAAGAATACAGAATTATAGCTAGATAGGAAGAATACCTTCAAGTGTTCTATAGCACTATAGCATGACTACAGTTAACAATAATATATTACACAGTTTCAAATAGCAGGAAGGAGGATATTGAATGCTGCCCTTGAAAAAGAAATTATAAATGTTTGAGACAATGGATATGCTAATTACCCTGATCCAATCATTATACATTATATGTATCAAAATAGCACTATGTACCCTATTAATATGTACAATTATTACGTGTCTATTACAATTTTTAACTAAAAACACTATAAAACATAAAAAAAAATACAAACTGGTGTTAGTAAATGCTAAGGGGAATCCACAATATAAAAGTTACAAAAGTTGATGACTGAATCTCATTTGCTGAAAGATTTATTATTGTATCCTTTCCTCTCTCTCACTCTTAACCTCAGCCCCTATGCTACTTAGGAGAAATATATACAAGATGATGGGCTCCGTGATGACACGCATGGGTTGTGCAGATGCGCTGCGCAGCCACACCTGTCACTAGGGCTGATTTTCGGGGTAGGGCTTCGACTGTGCACATGCTTAGACATCCTGCTGGGGCTTATTTTATGGGTAGGGCTTATTTTCAGGAAACACGGTATGTTTTGAAACATCACTGTGCACCCCATGAAGATGTACAATTATTATTTGTCATTTTAAAAAGATTCAATCCAAAACAGATGTTTTTGTTAGCATTCGGTCAGTGAAGCAGAGGCAGTCACGGATAAAATTACAAAGCAAGCAGCACTGGCTTCAGCTTCTCCTTCTTTTTCCTCACTCTCAGATGCTCAGGGAACTTTCTCGCCCTTTGCCCCTGAGAGAACTACTTTACACCTTCCCGCTAAATCTGAAAGAAGCAGGAACAAGATAGGACTGACTTGGACAGAAAAGACATTTTCTGAAAGGTTATAGTTTAGGTCTCAGTAAACAGAGGCAGAGTAACGAGCCAGAAGCCAAGGCCACACTATGGAAATCACAGAATCTTAACGGAAGAGAAGTTTTACGTCCCGATTGTCTTGCTGAACAAAAAGGCATGGGCTGCAGGTTGACCACCTAGTTACTGTTGCTACCACTAGGACCTGTGAAATCCTTGCTTCCTCATATTTCATTTCTAATTCAAAATTTAGGGCAGGGGTCCTCAAACTTTTTAAACAGGGGGCCAGTACACTGTCCCTTAGACTGTTGGAGAGTGTGCACTGTGGGCCTGGGCCAAGTCGGCTGCTAAGCTAAGCAGGACAGGCAGCAGCGGTAAAAACGCCTGGAGGGCCAGATAAATGTGCTAGGCTGCCCTTAGTTTGAGGACGCCTGATCTAGGATATAGGTGCAACTGGCCAAACCTACGTAACCTGACTGTCTTCCAGTGACAGCAGAGACTGAAAAAGAGTGCAAACAATGTATCTTGTATTTCCGCTTCATACAGTGGGAGGAAGGCACCATCCCTCACACAAGACTGATAAAGTAAAAAAAAAATCCCCCAAATAAAGAAAAGAATTTCAAGTCAGCTGCTTGGAAGCTAAAAATAACAATAAGAGCAAACAATCTCAGAAGCGGAGTTGTAGACATTGTACAGCAGAAACGCATGTTTAGAGTGAATCAGACCCGAGTGCCTATCTTGAGCAAGCTGAGCAATCTTGCTGAGCCTCAGTTTGCTCTGAAGAAAAAAAGGTGGAAGATAATATCTACACAATAGTGTGGTGGCACAGATGAAATGAGATATGTCAAATGCTTGGCACAGCCTAAGCATCTTATAAACTTTATTATTGTTACTGACTGCTTAAATGACTACAAGAATTAACAGAGAGAGTAATGATATATATAATATAGTGTTGGGTCACACTTACTATCTTGACTAAGCATGTTTTTGATTCAACAAATATTCCACATATCGGACAATAATCCATAAGTGTATTTTTATAGGAAAAATCTCAAGGAATATAAACAAAAGTCACTCATTTAGGAGGTAGTACAGATGGGATTCCAACCCAGGATCACCAAGCTTGAGATACTACACTGCTAACCACAGCAATATAGTAACCCTCAGATCAAATATACACACAGCATGGTGACTATAGTTAATAATACTGTATTGTTCACTTGAAATGTGCTAGAAGCAGATCTTAAGTATCCTCACCCACCCCTCTGTCTGTCCGTCCGTCTGTCTGTCTGTCTGTCTCTCTCTCTCTCACACACACACACACAATGGTAATTATGTATGGTGAGGCATATGCTAATTAATTTGATTGTGGTAAACAATCCACAATGTATACATATATTGAATCATCTAGTACACTTTGTAGATATGCAATTTTTATTTGTCAATTATACTTCAATAAAACTTGGAAAAAAAATCTCAAACTAACTTGAAACCAAAACAATACAGTCCTGTCAATATGTTAAGATCATTAAATACTTAACAAATCGGAGATATTCAATATATGGTATTTATTGTAGCTATAGCTATTATCAGCTATTAGTTGTGTGGTGGAATTTATCACTATCGTGTTTCCCTGAAAATAAGAGCTCCCCATAAAATAAGCCCTAACAGGATGTCTAAGCATGTGCACAGTAGAAGCTTCACCCCAAAAATCAGCCCTAGTGACGGGCGTGGCTGCGCAGCGCGTCTGCACAACCCATGCGTGTCGTCGCGGAGCGGGAAAGGACACGAGCAGCCCTTCTCATCCGCCCCGTGACAGCTCCAGTGCTCGACAGGAGAGATCGGGGCCGATGGTTCCAAAGGAAATAGAGTTGCAGGAAATTCAGGATGGAATTGGGGGTTTTGGAGAGTGATGATGATGATGTTCCAGAAGATGATGACTTAGCTATATTTGAATAAATGTAGATTGTTGTACAATACTTCAAAAAAACAACACATCCCCTGAAAATAAGTCCTAGGGTGTCTTCTTGAGGAAAAATAAATATAAGACCCTGTCTTATTTTCGGGGAAACACGGTAACTACAAGGGTATAAGGTGGAGGTTCCTGCTACAGAACTTCAGAGTGCCAGTGGCCAGGTGTGGGGCAAACACAACAAGGAATGAAATCTCTCGATTCACAACCCAGAGACCCCTCAAGTGGGTTGGTCTTCCCACCAGCTCCTTTATAATGTGAGAATAATGCCTTCCTACATTTGCACTTGGCATGAAAACCCATCCATATTTTTGGGTGTGTGTGGAACCTCCCCTTAGGTTCTCATCTACTTGGACTCATCATACTAACCATTATTTATTCTACGAATGTAAATTACCTAGGGACAGAAGTGAATTGGATGTGCATGGAGTACTGGCAGTCCACAAACGTCACTCCTCATCTCTCTGCCGTCCTTAAAGGCATATAGTTTTCCTACCTCTTGTAAGACAGGTTAGTGATTTGCTCAAGGCTACCTTGCTAGGCTATAAGAGACCAAGGGCATAATTTAATGGTCAAGATGGTGACAGTTGTTATAACTAGAAGATTATGGTTAATCAAATAAAAATATTCAAAACTATCCTAATTTACTGTTAGAAATTCTTCATAATAATCTGGATGTCCTAGTGTATACAGAAACGATAAATGGGAATTACAGAAGTGATAAATAGGATCTTTATTTAATTTAGTGACATTCTTGGGGAGACAAGGATCTGACTACCTGATAAGGCAGCTCCTTCCACTTGTGGACAAGTCTAGGGGTCAAATGAGATGACACCTTGATGCCTGCAATGTCCTGTGGTTCTACATGGAGCCCTAAAACACAGAAAGTAGCCACTCTTCTTGACAAATGGATACAATTTCAGTTTTTCCAAATGTGTCAGATTCATTCATTGCACCAAATAGATCTGTCAAATGGCTTGCCCATTTACCCATGGATGGCACGTTGCAAAAACATCTAGGGCCATTTAAAGTACTGTCTCCTTACTGATACCGTTATCAATATGATTTATATTAGCATTTTTTTTTTTTTTTTTTTTTTTTGAGACAGAGTCTCGTTTTGCTGCCCAGGCTAGAGTGAGTGCCGTGGCGTCAGCCTAGCTCACAGCAACCTCAAACTCCTGGGCTCAAGCGATCCTCCTGCCTTAGCCTCCCGAGTAGCTGGGACTACAGGCATGCACCACCATGCCTGGCTAATTTTTTCTATATATATATATTAGTTGGCCAATTAATTTCTTTCTATTTTTAGTGGAGACAGGTTCTCGCTCTTGTTCAGGCTGGTTTCGAACTCCTGACCTCGAGCAATCCACCCACCTCGGCCTCCCAGAGTGCTGTGGTGACAGGCTTCACGCCCCTATATTAGCATTTTGTATCACACTGACTTGCAGGACTACAGGGGGAGTTCCAAATCTCCAGACTGTGTGTGGATCACCTCCGCTCTACACGATACTTTCAGCTCATTTCCAGAGGAGACCAGTGATGCTTCCTAGCTTTCTTCAGCTACTCACCTTATCAGATAACACACCTTACCTGGATCAACACCCTCAAGCAGAAGTTTCACAGTTTAAAGAGTTGCTGATTGGGAAGGGACAGAAGGTATTTCCCACTTCCATAACTCTTCACTTCTTGATGCTAAGCCTTCCTAGGCTGTTCTTGCTAACATTAACAAAAAATAATTGTTCTACCGGATGACAGGTATACAACCCTAAAATGCCACCTGTATAAATAAGGCAGTCGCCAATGGATTGTGATTTGTGGCTGTTTTATTTCCTTATTTTTTTCTGTACATCCTGTCTACCCTGTAAAATCTCTCTTTACTGCATTAAGGAGGCTATAACCCCTTTCAGCGAGGATAGATCATTTCCAACCATGGTATAAAATAGGGGAGTTATATTTCCGTACTGCACAAAAGGAAATTAATTGATTATAGAATGTGAGAGAGTGGCTGATGATTTATCCTGAAATAATAATAAAAAAACTTACAAAATTCATAGCTAAAAAAAACGTTTTTGAATAGATTGGACAACATTAAAGAACTTCTATGAACATAAAATAAGAATTTATAAATTTAAAAAGAAGACAAATTGCATTGACAACAATAAACAAAATAATGAAGTTTTAATATATAAAAAAGTTGTTATAGACCAATGTAAAAATTAGTAAAGGTCATAAAATCACAAAAGAAGCAATACAAACAGCCAGTAAATATATAAAAACATGATTAACCTCACTCTTGTTATCAAAGGAATAAAATCAAAATCATATAGCTATCATATTTTACCCATCAGAGTGGCAAAAATGAAATAAATGGGTAATGTTGGCACCAGTGAGAAGAACTGCATGTAATGTTAAATTGCTGATATAAAAGTAAAGTAGTATAACTTTTCTGGAAGACTGTATGTCAATACGTCCCAAAATTGAAACACAACCATCCAATTTCTAAAAAATCACTCTAAGGAAATAAATGAATCAATGCTCAAAGACATATGAACAAAGATGTTTTTCTCATTGTTTGCAGTAGCAAAATAGGGAGAAAGGAAGACCCAAATGCTGAGTGGTAGGGGACTGGTTAAATAAATAATGGAATGGTGCCCAATCATTAAAAATTATGATATAGAGCTTTATTAAGTAACATGGAATCAAGCTCACAATATGCCAAGTAAAAAATGGCATAAAACATTTTTATAGTTTGGTCTAATAATTAAAGATTATAAGTTTATATTGCATTTGTGTACACCCCCACTAACAAAAAAAGTCTCAAAAACGTTATGGAGATCATTGCTTAGGAAGAGGATTTGTTATTTATACTTTTTAAATTTATGTTGTCTTAATTGTCGGAGTTTCTACATTGAGTTTGTACTACTTTTAGAATTTAAAATATTTTAATTTTCAACAAGATTTAGATTTTTTTAATCTTCCAATTATTTTGCACCATGGCTCAGGATATTGGTGCAAAAGAAAATCAGCGTCTTTCTGTATTAAGTTTCCACAAATTCACCATTTGAAATTGGTAAAAGTTGTACGGAGTAAAGTTATTAGGGTCTGGGTGCTCTATTACCTTTCAAAGCATTGGAGAGCTTGGGATGATTTCTTTCACAGTTTTATTCACGCTGATACTAAGGCGGATGTGAGGTAGAAGATGAAGAGAAATAGCAATAGCAGCACAATTCACAATTACAAAGATGTGGAAACAACCCAAGTGCCCATCAATACATGAGTGGATTAATCAAATGTGGTCTATGTATACCATGGAGTACTATTCAGCCAAAGAAATCAACGGTGATCTAGCACCTCTTGTATTTTCCTGGATAGAGCTGGATCCCATTCTACTAAGTGAAGTATCCCAAGAATGGAAAAACAAGCACCACATGTGCTCACCATCAAACTGGTACTAACTACTGAACTACACTTATGTTCACACATAGTGGTAACATTCATCAGGTGTCGGGCAGGCGGGAGGGGGGAAGAGAGGACAGGTATATTCACACCTAATGCGTGCGGTGTGCACCGTCTGGGGGATGGACATGCTTAAAGCTCTGACTGCAGGGGGGGGGCAAAGGCAACATATGTAACCTAAGAATATGTCCCCCCCATAATATGCTGAAATTAAAAAAAAAATTCTAAAAAAATAAATAAATAAAATAAAATACAACATTAAAAAAAAGAAGAAAAGAGAAATAGTAATCATCTTCAACCAGGAAAGACAGCAACAAGGGGCAATTGGATCTATATGCTTTTCACAAGGTACAATCCCCTACGTGTGGGCTCATACTATGCACACGCGCGCGCACACACACACACACATCCATCGCCTTCGGCTAATTGACCACTGTTGCAGAAATGACCAGCCATTGACTAAACAGTTTTAGCCCCTCCAGATGGTAGAGCCATGGGTAGAACCAAGCCCAGGACAGTAACCCCATCTCCATCTGAGCATGGCCACATAACTGCTTACTGGCCCAGAGAATGCGACTAGAAATCATATGAGAATTTATGTTTGAGGGATAATGAGCTTACTCGTGAGCTTGCAATTTCCCCTCTTCTGCTGCTTTTGAGACCAACGTAGAGCCACGCAATGAAGACAGTGGGCTCCTGAACCATGGAGCAGAAAAGTGATGAACAATAAACTTCCAGTGTGTCACACCTCTGAGACTTAAGGCATATTTCTTAGTGTTGTTTTTTGTTTTCTTTTCTTTTTTTTTTTTTTAACTAATGCATTGTTTTTAAGACTTCAGTTGGCTTTGTCTGTCAAATGAAGTGTTTGGAAGAATCTACACTAAGCGTCTTCCATTGCTGACATTTTTATTTTTATTTTTTTTAATTCTCCGAAACATTCCACGTATTGCTTGCCTTTTAAGTTAATCAATAGCCCTGCTTTTTTCTTTTGCAGAGGGAAGTTCTCCAAGCTTCTGGAGAAACCATAGCAAACTCGTCCTTTAGTTTGCGAGATGAGTACTGATATGAGATGAGAAGAGGGAGTGAGGACCCAGAGAAATGCTTTTGATTAAGAGGAGTGAGAGAAAGAATGCTGAATTCTTTCTTTATTCTTTATTCTTAGCAATATTCTTTATTCTTAGCAATAAAGAATTCAGTCAGGAGAAATGGACGGGTGATAGGAAATAGATTTTGTTCAAAGGCATTTTAGAAAGGAAGATTTGTGAAAATGCAGAGAGAATTAAAAAAAAAAAAAAAAAAACCAACCAGCAAAGACATAAAAAACGTTTTGGTCCCCAAATGAGTTTTACTTTCAAAAGATTCATACTGCTTATACGTGAGCCATAAAATGTTTCTTTCCACTTCTTTCCAGAATTTTCTAAAAACCTAACAGGACATCCGCAGGGAGAGAATGTCATTCCAGGATAATCAACTGCAAGTTACTAAATTAAGATCAAAATATCCTCAACCTTGAACATTTTTCAAAGAGTTTTTTTAGAAGAAAGAGGCTCTCTAGGGGGTTGTATAATTATGTAATTGTACCCTTTCTAAGAGGCTATTTACAGATAAGTAACGTTTCCACACCATTCTTCAAAGTAAAATACATGAAATAAAATAGAGTTGGGGAGTTTCTCAGGGGAGGCCGGGGAGGAAGCTGGTGCAGAGACACTGTGAGCTGCCTAACTAACAGCCACTCTCCCCTAATTCCTGCTATGAACCCTGGTTTACAAGACCCACCCCCAATATCCTCAAAGCTAAGGTGGCCAGTTGAAAGCCCTAGCTAACGAGATCTAAGCATAAGTCTGATGTCAATCTTTGGTAAATAATTTGCTCCCTGATTTAAACACTTCCTCCTCCCCTTTTTTCTTTTGTTTCTTCCAGCATGAAACACGGGGAACAGGGTAGAGATTCAGCAGTCGCCTTGCAAAACTATGGGCATTGCAGTGACACCCAGAGTTGGGGGACAGGAAGGTAGAAGAAGAACTTAGTTCCTTGTGGACACTCTTTACCAGCTAAATTAACCCGAGAACTGTCCCCAAACTTCTTTTTGCATGAGCAAAATAGGTAAATACTTTTATTCGATTTCTTTTATTTCAGCCAAACTCATTATGAATTGACATTGGATTCTAACATCAGGTTTCTATAATCCTTCCTAGCATCCCACAGTTATATGGCTATACCAGACTCTTTTTTTTTTTTTTTTTTTTTTGAGACAGGGTCTCACTTTGTTGCCCAGGTTAGAGTGAGTGCCGTGGCGTCAGCCTCGCTCACAGCAACCTCAAACTCCGGGGCTCAAGTGATCCTCCTGCCTCAGCCTCCTGAGTAGCTGGGACTACAGGCATGCGCCACCATCCCCGGCTAATTTTTTCTATCTATTTTTAGTTGGCCAATTAATTTCTTTCTATTTATAGTAGAGACGGGGTTTCGCTCTTGCTCAGGCTGGTTTTGAACTCCTGACCTCGAGCAATCCGCCCGCCTCGGCCTCCCAGAGTGCTAGGATATTCTAGACTCTTGATAGTCCGATTGCTTAGGGTAGATATGTGGGGAGGTCTGGTTCCTTCCTTTAATAAAAAAAAAATAGCAGTAGTTTTATGTCTACTCATCTTTCTCATTACACTCAGAGGTGAGTTCCTCCAGGAAGCCTTGGCTGACAACATTTTACCCCTGTACAGAAGCAGAATGATTGAGCAAAATAAGCAGATCGGAATGGCTAAGGGTGTGGTGTGCTGTATATTTCAAAACAACTACGAGAGAAAATTTCAAATGTAGCGCTACAAAAAAATGTCAAGTAAGCAAGAGGATAGCTACCTTAACTAGCTTGATATAACCACTCCATGTTGTATGCATATATCAAAGTATCACACTGCCCTCCATAAATGTAACACAATTGCGATTTGTCAATTAAAAGTAATGTAAAAGAGTCTACACTCTGGAGTCAGACTTGCTAGATTCAAACTCTTCATCAGCTACTGACCAATTGTACGACTTAGGCAAATTAATTAACTTCTCTGTAAATGAAGGATAATAATAAGTACACCTACAAACCTTACTGAAAATATTAAATGAGTTAATGCAGATAAAGTTCTTATAATCTTGCTTGGTCCAATGAATTCTAGCTAGTATTGTTACCTTTGGCCAATTTAGGGTACAGACCCTTGCCTTCCTTTGGTTCTCTGTTAAACTCCTTTCGTGGGATACACACGATCTTATACCGAAGGTGTTTTCTGTAAGCCAGTGGTCACGAGACCAGTAATATCATCAAAGAGAGGTCCCTAGACCAATAACGGTCAGCAACACCTGGGCACTGATTAGATTTGCAGACCTAATCAGTGACCAGAGAATCTGGGAGTGGAGCCCAGGCATCTGTGTTTTAAGAAGACTTTCATGTGGATCCCACAGATACCAAAGTTGGAGGGCCATCGAGAACACCAGTTTCAGCATCTCCTGAGAGTGTCCAACAAAACATAACGCCCAGGGCCTTACATCTGTCCAGCTGGAGAAAGGGTCCAAGAATCTGCCTGTTCAGCATGCTTGCCATGTGATTTTTTGGCACGTTAATGTTTATGAGCCTCTGCCATTATTAATGTGTGATTTATTGGTCTGTTTCCCCAGCGCACTTTTCTTCCCTGCCTGACAGGATTAGTTGTTACTGTTTGTATTATCATTATTTTTCTGTTAATCTCTAGAATCTCTAGTGCATAATGCAATCCCAGGCACAAAGTAGTTGCTCATTAAACGAAGTGTCTCAAAAGTCTTACTAGAGCTCCAAGGATTTAATCTCTGCAGAAGAAATACTATACTCATACACAAAAATATCGCCCTTTGAAAACTTGATCATTTGAATTTCTTTCCTATATAATTTTGATCACTTTAATAATGCATATTAAATTTTAACATTTGCCTTTTAGTCAGTGTTTCCCATCTTCAATCAGAAGGACAAAAACAATCAAAGACAATTAAATACTGATTTTCAAAATTCACAAATGTAAGTAAGTATAAGGGGAATTTAAATAATTAAACTTTCAAACGGTATTTTCGGGGTATGTTTGTAATTCCATACTTCTGAAGCTTTAAAAGATTAAAACTGCACCGAAACATTTGGGATGTGCTATATTGGTCTTAAATGAATGGAATTTTGTCGTGAAAAGTGGAAGAGACATTTTCTTCAGCAAATATATTTGCAGATATAAAGTCACTATCATAAATCTACAAAAAAGCAAGCTACTGAATTAAATCTGATCAGTTATTTTCCTGCTCGTGTGTGTCTGTGTGTATGCAAAACTACTAATAATTTCACTTGTTACTTGCTAACAGAAGCCAAATATGTATATAGCTCCTTAATTTAAAATTGTTCTTATCTATCTACATACAAATTTTTAAACTGAAAAAAAAATTATATCCAGTGGCCTATTTTTTTTTCCCCATGAATTATAAAAGAACACCATTTTATACTCTTACCAGCAAAATGTCAGTCTACTATATGGGTCTTTCGAAGAGCATCCTTGAGAAACCACTGGTTTAGCCAGTGATGTAGTTACTAGGGGATATGTACGGGGCCCCATGGCCATTGTCAAGAACTTATCCACAGGAGAGGAAAGAAGGTCCTTGTTTGGCTTGTATAAGCTGCAGGAGCAGTGAGGGACAGGGAACTGCAGGCTGATGACACGTGATGTCCATCCATACACAGGGCCATCAAGCCCATGAACATGGTCCACTTGCAAGCCCAAAGCCGTTTTAGCATTAACCCCAAGCAACAATGGTACGATCCAAGTGTGCTGCTGTAACCATTGCATCAAAGTGCCTATGAACTCGTCTGAGTATGTCTTGACTTGCTTTGCTGGTGTGGGACCAGCTAGGCTCCCAGCACCCAACTCCCCCTACGCCCCTACACAAGACAAACAAGTTCAGGACTTCTCTGCCTGCTGCAATAGAGTCTAAGGAAGAAGAGCTCACTAATAAGATGCATGTGCTCCAAAACACCTTTGCACGTAGCAGAGACTCAACATATTTTGAATAAATCAATTGGTGTTGTAAAACAGCCCTTGCTCATATCTGAAAAAAAAAAAAAAATACCATTTCCTGGGCTAGAAGTCTTCCCTACCACTGCTTACACCCTATAAGCTTGCAATTGGACAAAGAATGATCAAGAGAGCTGAAGGAATTATAGAAACTATCTAGCCCGTGCTTGTAGAGTTGCACAATTTGAATTTAGTGGTTAAAAACCTCTGTTTTTGGCCAGGCACGGTGGCTCACACCTGTAATCCTAGCACTCGGGGAGGCCGAGGCTAGAAGATCGCTCAAGGTCAGGAGTTCAAAACTATCATGAGCAAGAGCGAGACCCCATCTCCACTAAAAATAGAAAGAAATTAGCTGGACAACTAAAAATACGTAGAAAAAATTAGCCGGGGATGGGGGCGCATGCCCGTAGTCCCGGCTACTCGGGAGGCTGAGGCAGGAGGATCGCTTAAGCCCAGGAATTTGAGGTTGCTGTGAGCTAGGCTGAAGCCACGCAACTCTAGCCCAGGCGACAGAGAGAGACTCTGTCTCAAAATAAATAAATAAATAAACCTCTGTTTTGTCAGACAGACCTGAGTTCCAGTTACAACTCCAGCATATTTTAGCATGAGCCCCCAAACCACTTCAGAGGCTCTGTTCTGTGGCTCATTGAAGGGGATCACAATGGCATACATTTTTGCTGTATAAATATCAAGGGATTAAATGACACGATGCATTTGCTGTGGTCGGCAAAGTGCCTGCACCTAGCGAGAACTCAAGGCATTAGCTCAGATGAATAGGGGGGAACAAACAAGCAAGCCCAGGACCCTGACTCCTTCCCAGCCAGGGCTGATTCACGCCATAATGACTTCCTCCCATTCAGCCTACTCTCTCCCCATTAAGACTGGAAGGGAAGATGAACAAATGGAGATGGACTCTTTTAAGATCATTTTATACTTCCCGAATAAATAAAATTATCAAAATAAAACACTGAGTTCTGTAGAAATAAGAAAGAACTGTAGTTTTTTTTTTTTTTTAATGTTACTTCTCTAGAAAACCCATTTTGGGGTCGAGTATGCCCTTCCTAGGCCCCTCCACCTCTGCCACGATCAGATAGTATCACTGTAAACGGATACATCAACAACATAGTCAACAAGCTAAGTTGTAAGCCGGTGAAATTTTGTAGGCTTGAGAGAGAAAAATCAGGTTTATCAGTGTATGTTCAAATAAAGTAATATGAAGCACTTACTCTAAAAAAAAAAAAAAAAAAAAAAAAATGCCTGCAGAACCCAGACCCTTGTAATAATCTTTTTTTAAGAAAGCTACAATTTTAGTTTGCATGTTTCCCTCCATAAGGAGACATTTGCCACGTAACTTTTATTAATGTATAGTTGATGAGCCCGGTTCAACGAAGCTCAAAGAGATATCTGCAGAAGTCGGACAAGATGAAAAGCGCAGAGTTAAACACTAGAGGAAAATTGTACTTCAGGATGAGTAAGACCTCACACTTGACCTCAAATAAATTAGCTTTAAATAGAGTGGATGAGTCATGTACAGAATGTAAGAATACTAAAAGGTCAAGGTAACTACCAAAAGGAACATGTGGGAATTTTTAAAAAGGAAATAAAATGTTGGTTAGTTGATTCAGGAGAGGCTCAAGGGAGTAGATTCCCTTCGTTACTTCCCAGCACTGAGGCCAGGGCGGCACAGGGAGTAGAGATCGAGAATCTTCCCTACCCTTACAGGAGTGGCTGAAAGCTTTCCTTACCGTGGTATAATGCCATTTCAGGGCTTATGAGGGCGGAGAGAATATCCTGGGGTTTGAATATCCTGGCTCCATGTCTCTTGCTCTGGGTCAAGTTACTTATCCAAGACCTCAGGGCCTTTATCTATAAAACGATGACAATTTCTCCTACCTGAGTGGGAGAACGAAATGCTACAGTCCATTATCCAGGGCTGAGCTTGGTGCCTGGCACACAGAAGGTGCTCAATATGCTCGGTGGATTGATGAGGATGGCAATGATGATGTTGGTGGCAGTGGTATTGATAACAGCCCCCCACAGCTGGCCCTGATGGAGGGGTACAGCTGAAAGACTTTTGGGTCTTCACATCTATGCTGCTTGATAAACGTAAGCTGGTCGTCCCGATGGTCACATGCCATTTCAGAAAGGGAAGGACCTCAGATTCATTCTACTCCGTAATAACATTATGAGCAGTAGAGGCAGTCATGGGAGCCGGCACTTACTGAGCGCTGACCGTATGCCAACCAGCACACCCAGTGCTTTAAAAGGATTTACTCATTCACGCTTCGCAACCACCGCGGGCAGTAGGTCCTGATACTGTCATTCCTTTCTTCCAGACACAGTCTCAAGTGTAGAGAGCTTACAACAAATACCTAAGATCCTGCTGCTGGTACGCGATGGAAATTAGTTCAAACTCAGTCTGTCTGACTTGATCTCCATTAGTAAGCCGTGTCATTAAGCATTCTGCTCTTTGCCTGATTCTCCTTCTGAGACGTCTGAATGTTTTACTCCTTCCCTCGGGGGAAGAAGAGAGGAGATTCTCTCTCCCCGACGCTGCCTGGGCATCCAGCTTCCCTTCCCACACCAGGGATGGTTTCAGGAGCAGCAGCAGCAATGCATGCTGGGAGCTGGAGATGCCCAGGGGTCAGATGCCACTGGAGCCGAATGCTCTGCGACAGACCCACCCTTTACAGGGGCGTGGCAGGAGTGGGAGGTAGGGGTAATGGAATAAGGCTGGGAGGGTAGCACCTGATTGGTGAGCACACGAATACTATTAGTGATAAGTAATAGACCCTTACCATGCTGAGACATTGTATTAAGTGCTTGACACGGGCTACCTCATTTAATCCTGGAAACGGTCCTATGTGGGTGGATCCATTGTCATCATCATTTTATTGAAGGAAGAGTGAGACCCTGGTCATCAGGAAAACTGCCCAAGCTCACACGGTTGGCCAGTGGAAAGCAGGGATTTGAACTCTGTTCAGCACCTACACCCTTAACCATCATGCACACTGATTTCCGAAGACATGAAAATTACAATGACATTTTCCCATAAGCCATTCTTGCACTCCAAACTTAAGTAAGTTCATGGAAAAAAAAGAGTGAGATGGGCCGGGCACAGTGGCTCACACCTGTCATCCTAGCACTCTGAGAGGATGAGGCGGGAGGATTGCTTGAGGTCAGGAGTTCGAGACCAGTCTCAGCCCAAGAGCAAGACCCCGTCTCTACTTAAAACTAGAAAGAAATTAATTGGCCAACTAAAAATATAGAGAAAAAATGAGCTGGGCATGGTGACACATGCCTGTAGTCCCAGCTACTCGGGAGGCTGAGGCAGGAGGATCATTTGAGCCCAGGGGTGTGAGGTTGCAGTGAGCTAGGCTGATGCCATGGCACTCAGAGTAAGACTCTGTCTCCAAAAAAAAAAAAAGAGAGACAGAGAGTGAGAGAGATAGAGTAAGAGAGAGAGAGAGACACAGAGACACAGAGAGAGCACAAGTGAGACATGCAAGCTTAGAGACTGGCGGTTGAAGGACTGCTAATCATTCTGAATCAATGGACTTCGCCTCCTATGATACAGTTCTCGTGATCATTTTCTTAACCAATTATGAAGAAACAGGAAGCAAAGACTGGAATACAAGTATATCCCTACTGGGAAGGATGGTGGGGCAGCATATTTGAGATGAACCATTTCAGAAATCGTGGTCCCAGTAAGCACACAAGCTAGTTGATATTCCCCGCCACCCAAATCCGAAAGCAATATTTCATTTTCATACTGCTCTCCTTGGTTCCACTCTATAGGCTTCTGTTTTCTCTATTTCTATACCAAAAGATGCTAAGTCCACACTCCCTAATGTGAAGAGGGTGGAGGAGAAGGAGTCAGGGTGCCTCAGTGGTTTTGTTCAGTTTTCAGGGGTTTTTTTTTATCATAATTTTATTATGCCAACTCCATTGAACTTAATTATAGAGAATACAGAAGTACACAATTACCCTCTGTTCCATTCCTCGGAAGCTGTATTTTGATAAAATTTACTACATGCTGCTCTCCCCCTGAACACCAGAAATGGATGTGTGTTGATAGAAAATGTGTTATAATTACAATTAAAATGTAGCTTGCATAATGATAGTGTTAAAATAGAATTATAGATGTGTAGAGATAAGGTGGTCATGCATTTTTAGTATAGATGCATGCTTAGACCAATATCTGATAGCCAAAGGAATAAGGAACAGAATTTGGGTTAAGTTACAAAGGCGGTTTAAGGGTTCACACATACATAAAGGGGACTGAAAACCAATGAGATAAAATTTCCCCTGCCATGTTTTTAATTTAAAATGTCAAAGAAAGATGTGAAATGCCTGGTGAAATTGTTCGAAGTAGGTGCCCAGATGGATATTTTAAGATGGGTCCATTATTTATTCTTGAACACTTGTGTAACTGCCTACCCTTGATTATGTTTGTTAGAAATGACAAATTCTCAACTGAGTTTGACAAGGAACATAAATTAATTAATAATGATAATAAACTATTGCACTAACTACATCGTTCAGAATTGATTCTCCTTGAAGAGGTACCCTATCACAATTGACTTAACCCTTACAAAATATGCTTGCGATGACAGTATCCAGGAGAAAAGCAAGCAATTGGAATTTCTTCTAGATGTTTGTAATTCTGTGTCTGACTAAAATAATTGTGTCGCAAATATTAAAATAAGGAGACATCATTTTGTTCAGTTTTACTGCGAAAACAAACTACAGGATTTCTTTTTTTTCTATTTCAGGTAATTATTTCTAGCTAATAGTTACTAAGCGTTTTTCAGAACCCACAGTGCTAATTCCATTAGCTCATTTACTGTGTTAGATAACCATGTCATGTAATTGTTCTTAGTGTCTCCATTTTATACAAATGTATCTCTAGTCCAGATCTTTCTTCAGAACCGTACACCTGCCTGTGCAACTGTGTATCCAACATCTCTAAGTGGATGTTAAGAAAGCATCTGGAACCTTCTATCTCCCAAACCTGTTCCATGCCAAGCCTTTTCTACTTCGTGGGATAGTGATCTCGCCTTTCCAGGTACCTGGGTCTCAGATCTTGGATTCAGCCTTGTTCCTTTCATTCACCCTTTTTTTTTTCTTTCTTTCTTTCACATCCCACACTCGATCCACCTGGAAATCCTGTTTCAACCATGAAAATGTATCACTTCTTGGAAGCTGAAGCCACTAAACCAACCTATCTATCTCACAGTTACCTCCTGTCTGTTCTCCCTGAATCCATTATTTTCCTTTATGCTCCATACCACAGAGAGTGTCATCCCTTTAAAACAGGAGACAGATCATCTTATACCTCTGCTAAAGTCCTACCACTGGCTGCCTGCATTTAGAGTAAAAGACAAGATGCTCGTGATGACGTACAAAGCCTCGCACAACCTGGCCCCATCACTTCTCTTGCCTTCCTCCCCCACTGGTCCCACTCAGCCACAGGGTCTGCCTTGAGATCCCCCCAGCACACCCGGCCTAATTCTGCCTTGGAGTTTGGGCGCTGGTCCTTCCCGTCCCCAGGGAGTGGTCTTCCCCTACATCCACTCTGCCAACTCCTTCTGCCCGAGTCTTGGCTCCAATGTCACCGTGTCAAGTCTACCCTGACTGCTCTGTTGAAAAGTTGAGCCCATATTGACATCCCTGTGGCACTGCCAACCCAACAATCTTCAACATGTTCTACTTTCTTCTCTTTATCCCATAATGCTCATCAACTTCCAACATACCCATAGGATTTATTTATAACAGCCATCTGTTTCCATACATGAGAGGAGAGTGTAAGCTGGGAGAGAGGGAAGAGATAGGAGGGAGAGAGGAGAGGAGAAAGAGAGGAGAGGATGAAAGAAAAGGGGGGGTGGAGAGGGAGAGAGAGAGAGAGAAAGCTATTACTTTTTTCTAATGTATCCAAGCACTTGGGAAGGAGCTTAATAAATATTTCTGGAAAAAACTATAGATGAGCAAAGTAGGAGTAAAGCTTAAAAAGTGTAAGTAACGTTCCCAAGTCTCTGCAGCTAGAAAAGGGTTGCAACGAAATTCAAACTTGGGGCTGGCTGACTTCCACTGCTCTTAGTCTCTCTGCCATCTTAAGTCTGTGGAATTCATGATTTGCTTTAATCAGTGCCATAAAAAAAATCCTCATTCCGCTGAATAGCATCACTAAGCTGTTCTCACTCTTGAATGCTTTCTCTATATATACATATATATGTTTCATTTAAATAATAAATAAGTTTTCCATTTAAAAAAAAGAAACAGTGTAATGCAGCATGGATTACTTTAATTTTGCAGCAAATTTGGCAATAATGATTATTTAAGCAATAGCAACATTTAATGATAGCCATAATAATAGTAAAATAACTTTTAAATGTATTAAACATTTATGCTAAGCTCATTGATAAATATTTCCACGCACATTTCAATCAATTCTTCCTGTAATCCTTGCAATTACTCTACCTGACAGCTACTTTTTTATTATACCCATTTCAAAGATAAGCAAACTGATGAAAGGGGTGGTAACTTTTTGAGCAAGCTCAGACAGGTAACAAGTGGAGAGTATGGATTTCAATCCAGGTCTGTCTTAACTCCAGAATTTGATTCTTACAACCCTTATATGAAGAGTCTCATAATTCCTTCGATAGAGCGTGTTCCCTCCTAGGAAATATTTTCCAAGATACCTGCCTGAGCTAATACTATCCTCGAGTGTAAAACATGACAGAAATGTTTAAATAGTACTTTAACAAATGGAAATATTTTCATCTAAACAATAATGTGGAAGAGCAGGCTGAGCCCTTCTAAGTGACTTTCTTGCTACCCTACCGTCAAGAACAGACAGAAGAATTGGCAGCCCCCAAACTGGTGAAAACACAGGCACAACTCAGAGATGGAGAGTTCTGCAAATGACCAATTATAAAACTATTAAGCTGCAGCTCTTTTCCAGCAAGAGGCAAAAATAATCCATTAAGCTGAAAATTCTCCTACCCTTCCCTCCACGGCCCACACAAACATTAACGTTGCATTTATTAGAATGTACTTCCCTGTGCTCTATCAAGTTGACTCTCGGCAATTGTATTAATACAGTCCTCTCTCACTTTGCACATACATCTGAATGATGGATTTCCTCACTGGAGGTCTGCAGAAAGAGTGGAGTGAATGAAATAAAATTTAGGAAGAGCCATCACAATCCATAATGATGGGCACTGAATCAAGACAAGAAGAAACATCTCTTCTCATTTATTTGAACAAAAAGTCTACTGTGTATTTATTGCTGGCATACCGGGCTACTTGTTGAATAATGGAGAACAAGAATCTTTCGTTTGGAGGTAAAGGCTTGTATGCTCAAATTTTCTATGGGACTACAGATTGAATCTCATTTTAGGAGTAACATAAAGCAATTTATTTCTGTAAATAGACAAAGTTAAGCAATGGGCAACTTTTGATAGATGCATAGTGGTTAACAGCCTGGGTATTGTCAGACACTTCTAAGTTTGAGTCCAGACTTTGCCACTTACCAGCTATGTGACCTTGGTATATGAGAATCCCTTCCCTTAGCTGAACAATAGGGATGATATTGTGGGCATTGCAAGACTAGTGTGAGAAATAAACGAGGTGAAGTTATTTTTAGCACATGGAGCAGTAGCTTGTAGTACAGACTCAGATTATTATCATCGTCATTGCTACCATTATTTTAAAAAATCAGAATGTCTGTTCTCATAAAATGTGACATGTATCCTACATCACTGCAATTTCAGATATTTTATTTTTGACCTTATAATCTAATAATGTGACCCCCCCCTCAAAAAAACCCACTTAGTAGTAAATATAATTGAAGGGAGGTTACTTGTCAAACATGGGAATGTCAGAACAGTAAGAATTGGGACACAACACTCTAGATAAATGTTTACCTGTAAAAAAGTTTTGTTTTGACTTTTTAAGTGCAGAAAATATGTATATTGACTATGCCAATTTGCAAAGGGTCCATTCATTAACAGGCCCAACTATATGTTGTACAAATGTCCTTTTAAATAGCAATCATCTATGCGTTTTAGTTGTTGGGAAAATGTGTTTGCAGCTGGTCTTAATTGCCTACTTAATGGAAAAGGGGAGGAGCAGTAGAGTTAGGCTTGTTGCTTACTGTAGAGTGACCCAGGAATTTAATGTAGTTTGTACTCCATTAAGCCACGAAAATGCTTCTAAGCCCTGGGGATATCAACAAAAGATCTGCTCTAATGAAAGGAACTGAGTATGGTTCCAAAATTCCAGATAGGAGGTCTATAGCCTGTAGTCTACACCCGAGTGTCTACCCTTGCTCTCAACAGCATGAAGATGGGAAAGATGTGATCACAAAGCCTTACAGCAACTACAATGGATGCTGGAGACAGCGAGGAAGGATGTGGAGGTTTGAATATCCCAAACCTGGGCTAGGGGTTGTGTATAACTTAAATATCCTGTTCAGTATGGTTTCCCACTTAGTGAATGCCAGTCAGCAAATCTCACATTAATGTAAGGAAGCAGCTGTTTGAGCTTCGATGCTTTCCATCACATGTGGCTAAAATCAAACTTAAAATAGTGTCAAGAAACTTGTTTCTTTTACAAAAAGAACATGTGCTAGAAATTCAGGGAGACATCTAGATTCAGATACAGTTGGATTTGGGAGTTCCAGAATATCAACAGGGCGCCTGTTCTCTCCCCAGCGCTCAGCCCCATTCACATCTGCGCGATTTTATGCCACAGAAAGTCACTTCTTGTGTTGGATGACCACTGGGAGAACCACACCTGCCCAACTTGGAAATTCCAGAGAGAACAGACAGTGTTCCCATTTTTCTCCAGCAGAAGCATCTTGGGGAGGATTTTGATTGGCTTAGACCAGGTCAGATGAATACAACGGAACCAATTACCTGCTTTGCTTGGCCCTGGGTCAGAAGCCTCATCCCTGGGGCCAGGAAGATAAGCAAACGCAGGATGTCACTGTTTGGCAGGTTTCAGAGAGAGAGAAGTCTGGTATTTTTGCAAGATGAAAAGCAATGGGACATTTGAGAGATGCAAGCTGTAACTGCTACTGTAAACTTCGCAGTTCTTACTCCCTGCCCTGGGTCTTATACTATGCATTAAACTGACCCAGGAGGTCATTTTCCCTACTACTAGCCATATATACGATTGAGGAGCAAACTGGGAAAAGGATAAGGAAAAAGTCTGAATATGGGAAATTAAACTAGTCATGACCAAGATAGCCATGTGAAAATAGCCTTTAAAAGTTCCCCCAAAACTCAATGAAAGTTCAAAGTGGATGCTGAAAATACAAATAGAGTTTTGACAAGAGCAGGTTTTCTCCAAGCTAAACAAAAATGTGATATTTCCAGAAACTACAATGTTTAAGAAAAAAACAAAATCAGATTAGGAAAAATGAGGCCTTGATAAATGAAGGGGTTTATTTAGCATAACTTAGCTCGTTAATGGCAGAGTTGAGACAAGAGCATACTGTGTCATCCCACTCTGATCTTTGAAATCTATGACACAACCTGTATGTATGCAAGAAATAGAGCGGCTGTAATTTGTTAAACTCAAATGTTTATGAAGTTGAATGACTTGCATTCATTGTTTCAATTATTCTTGAAGAGAAAAATGCCCGAAGACATCCTAATTGTATGAGTATGCAAAGACAAAATTCACATGCAAATATAATATGTGCATGTATTCATCCTTTCCCTCTCTGCTCTTTTAAAAACTGCCCCTTTAAAAATTTCCCACTCACCACCTGTTAGGCACATTTCCTAAAACACTGTAAATGTGGAGGCAGAGATTGTTATAGAGACTGTTGCAAATGGCAGTGGCACCAATATTGATGACATTTTAAAAAGTGTAGGTTAGAGTTGCTTTTTTTTTTTTTAATTTCCCCTGTATAGTAATACGACATCACTGTATGTGCTTAGCTCTAGCTGATTACATAACATGGAGAGGGAGAGGGAGGGAGGGAGGGAGGGGGAGAGAGAGAGAAGAAAAATATCTATTTATGTACACAATGTTGCCCCCAAACTTTGAGATTACATTCAAGTTTCAATAAACAAAAGGAAAACAATGACACATTTACAAATGTATCTCATTTATGGTACAAGGTCCACAAGCTTAGATTTGCATTATCCTCCAACAAGAATAGAGTTGACTACTTTTTACATCTAGTTGCTTTGAGAGAGGAAAAAAAAAAAAAAAACTGAAACAGATGCCATTCCATTCCAAGTCTATAGCTTAGACCATGTCACTACACATGAAATATTATTCGTTCAGAGTCAGGATGCGGCAAGAGTAATTTATACTCCGGGAGTGTTTGCTCTTAAGTCAGTAACAGAGAAGCCTTGAATAAAAATGTTCCCATTACTTTCCACTATAATATATCGTACTTATTGCCCATAAAACAGTGGTCGGGGGAGAGATTTATCCTTTGGTCATCATATTATATAACCTCTCCACTTTAAGCCATCCCCACTCTGTGATGATTTTTTTAAAAATATGTTACTCATAGTTCAATATTAATTTATGTTTAATCTTTCTTAGCATTAGGAGAGTATTATTTTTTTTTTTTCTGTACAAGCTCAGAAACAAATCTCCAGAAATTCCTCCCTGATGCTTCTTTGAGGCCGAAAATGCAATTGCAGGGCAGTTGCGAGTGATTTAATTTCAGTTGGCAGACCCCTGGCCACACGCTGATTTCATTAGCCTCACATTCCTGGATTTGAAAGACCCACTGGGTATGACGCCTGTCCTCAGACATGTCATTTCCTAACCCACGAAGTGTGTATACAGAAGAAGGAGAGACAGGACTTGCTCAACTCATGTCTCAGATCTGGTATACTCGCAGGCTCAGGAAAACTCCAAGTCACAGACACTATTTCCATCTCCGTAAGTCATTCCTGCCCAGGTCTTAATTTCCAGGAGAGAACTTCCTCCATCCACCCCAGGCTTTGCTGGCAGCAGCAGCATTTGATACATCTATTAGTATCTCATTACTCCCTACAGCGCTGCAGCGCTCAGCACCCCCAAATAAGTGCCTAAGTATACCCCTCCCCCTCCTACACACAGCCTAGAGCATTATCTCAATATAAATTTATATCTCCAGTGATCAGCTTGGCATGGCCCCCACAGCATCAGCAGGGACCAGAGGGAAAAAGAAAATTCAAATCATTGGAGAGCTAGGAATTCAGTCATTTGAAGGAGTTTCTTTTATATAGGACAATCTTAATAGAGCTGAACCTTAGAATCCCAGAGAAGATTCAGCATGGGAATCCTTTTCCTCTCTGCCTAAGCGGCTGTGCCCATGAACAATGGGTATGTGTGCCATTATTTTCCCTACTCATTTTGCAGGCTTGCAGAAGCTAGACAACTGGCGACTGGAATAGCATGCCGGGAGCTTCTAAAAATCACATGGACAAAAAGAAAAAAAGAAAGAAAAAGAAAGGCCACTGGAAGAGATTCTTGGTCTACAGAAATAAATATCCCAACACGGGCAATGGTTAAGCAAGGTACCATGCCAACCAACTGTTCTATCAAGCTTGCGTGCTGCACAAGCTACAAGTTGGTACGTTGCTCCAACTAGCCTCTTCTCAAAAAATGCAGGTGAAAACTAGAGGCTCTTTTTTTCCCCTCAGCTGTTCAATCCAACATGAATAGCTGCAATTTGCAAATTAGAAGAAAATGACAGTGTTTTCTCTGAATGGTTTTGAGTCCCAACCCACACCGCTAAGGCTGGCGTTTGGTTCTTCTCCCCAGCTCAGGCAATGGAGAAATGAGTGTAAAGCCAGCCTTTTTTTTTTTTTTTTCCCAAGCAAGTTGCCTCAGGTTCACACACTAGAAGAGGAATCAGCTCCCCCTGGAATCTTTTTCAGCAAACACAGTCCGTCAGCCTAGTCTGCAATGCCTTTCTTAACTTTAGCATTTCGGTCTTTTTCAGAGAGACAGACAGACAGGCCCGTCTGCAGTACTGCCCATGCTGAGCGGAAGAGAGAAACAGGAAGCAAAATAATTGCAAAATGCTAAAGACAAAACATTTTCTGCCTTCAACCCCCAGGACTAACTGGGAAAATGTAAATACACCCAGCAGTTCTCAGGTGATCTCCCTGGCCTCACCCTCTCCAGCAGCCCTGCCTGCTCACCGGAGTTGTCTAGCTTTAAGCTCCGAAATAAAGGAATTGCTTCTGGGGGTTGATTACAACCCAGGTTCTTCCCCAAAGCAAGCAAGCAAGAGTGCTAGCTACCCCCAAAGCACTTTGGGTTTGCAAACATCTAGGGACCTCCAGGAGGGCACACTCAGGAGGGTGGCAGGGATTCTCCGAGGATCAGAGGGGCCATGCCAAGCTGCGGCCTTGAATGGGAACCCCCTCCTTCTTGAACACAAAACTTCCCACTCCTCGGGGAGACGTGGGTGGTGACAGCCTGAATTTCACAAGGAGACCCCTCCTGAAACCCAGCACCCTTAGGGGAAAGCACTTGAGAGAGAGCCAGTTCTTCAGATATGGGGAGAGTGAGGTATCAGGATCAGCCTGCAAATCTGGGGAAGAGATTCCCTGGGTTTGGGTACCACTAGGCAGGGAGACAGCCATGAATTAGGAAAGGGTCATCTCAAGACTGAGATGAACCCAGAACTTGGGAGTGAGGATGGAGAGGGAGAAATAGGGAGGCAGAGATAGAAAGGGAGAAAAAAAAAAAAAAAAAAAAACATAGTGGGGAAAATAAAAAACAGAGCAAGGAGGCAGAGATGCGCATGTAGGGAAAAACACCCAGAAGGGAATCACAGGCACGGGAGACCCTGAATCTCAGTCTCTGAACCTCCAAACCTCCCATATTTCCGCCCAATGCAGAGCAGAAGCCACAGGGCAGAGGCTGCAGGAGCGAGGGGCAGAGGCGAGAGAGCACTGCGGTAGAACCCACCGCTCAGCGGCCGGGGATCCGCCTTCCTCCCGTTTTCTCCGTCGCCCTCCCCGCGCGGAGCAGGAGGACCGCGGGGGCCCTGCGCCCGCACACCCCACCGGCTCCCCACGGGCGCCTTCCTGCCTCGCTGCGAACGGTCCTCAGAGCCAAGAATTGGGGCTGGGGGCTGCCGTGCTGGGGAGATGCTGGGTGAGGGGGTGGAGGGAGGAAGCAGGGAAGGCGATTTTGTTTCGCAGTTAGCATGAGCTCATCCTCTCCGGCCAGGGCTGAAGTGGCAGGGGTAGAAAGCTGACAGCCCCGCAGCTGCAAATGCAATGTGGACGGTGCAAAAAAAAAAAAAGAAAAATTGCCCGGAGGAAACCAACGGGGGGTCACGTCTGTGGGCGGCATCTCCCCAATTGCAGAGGGTCTCCCCAACTGCACCTCCCGCCCCAGGCTCCTGGGAGGGCTGGCTACAGGTCGGGAACCCCAGCTTTAGGGCGGCGGGCAATGAACGTCCACCTCCGGGTTAGGACCTCGCCCTGGGTTTGCCAAGTGCCCCCTTAAAGTCGTCTCCAAATTTTCCGAGGGAGTGGAGCTCTGACGGGTGGCTTCGGGCGGGAAACTGGGGAGGTGGGAAGTGCCCCCCGCTTCTTCGAGGCACCTTGTCATCTTTCCTGTGCCAAGCGCCCAACCTAACCTGCTCCGCTAGGAGCCCCAGCGCTTTTCCAAGCCCGCTTTCAGACCATATTTCACTGTAGTGCAAACCCATTTAAATCATCGCCTTGTTTTTCACAGATTGCTTCTTGTCAATGGGGCCATAAATCCAGGACTGTCGAGGGAGTGGAGCGTGGACAGGGGGAGAGAGGCAGGAGGAAAATGCACCAAGGAGGGAAGGTATCTCATCTCTCCGGGTGGGGCGGGAGGCGGGTGCAGCACTATATCCAGGGTGTGGGAAGGTGTGAAGCCGCGGGACCTGAGCCCCGCACCCCTGGGGTCCAAGCCTGCTCTTAGGGTTAAGAGCGCCGCGGGGAGTCACCGCGCGCTGAAGCGAGCGCCCCCCTACCTGGAAAAGCCTCAGGATGTTGGCTACCATGATGGAGACGGAACTCCCCGAAGCCCCGATCACTCCAACTACTTTCTCCGGCTTGACGAACACGGGGGGCTCGCCGTTGGTGCAGCGCACGTCGGACGTGTCCTTCTGGATGAGCGCCTGGACGAAAGTGAGCGACTGCTCGAGCGCGTAAGTGTCCCTGGAACAAGTGTCCAGGATCCGCGCGCCCAGCGTCACGTTGGGCAGTAGGTTGGGATCGCTGTTGATCTGGTCCAGGGCGTAGAGCATCGCCTCCAGCCTGTGGATCCCGTTCTCCCTCTTGATGTCGCCGCAGGGCACTCCGCTGGGGCCCTTGGCGTGCACCGGGAACAGCCCCCCGAGGGTGACGTCCCCCTCGATCCGGATGGAGTGCGGGGCGTACATCTCCTGGCCGCGCGCCGCCGCCGCCAGCGCGCACAGGAGCACCTCGAGCACGCAGCAGGGGGACTTCAGCGAAGTCAGGGCGCGCAGCGGCTTCCCCAGCTGGGCCATGCTGCTCCGCGGCGGCGGCGGCGCCGGAGGGGACGGTGGCGGCTCCGAGGTCCGGGCCCCTCGGGGCGAGCTGGTCCGGGGAAGCCCAGTGGCTACCGCCGGCCGGCGCGGGACGGCGGGGGCGGCCGGGGGCGGCCGGGGGCGGCCGGGCGGGGTGCAGGGTCCCGCGGCGCCTGCCTGCCTGGGGCGCCCCGCGCTCGGGTTCGCCGGCCGCCAGGCGCGCCGCGCTCTCCTCCAGCCGGCACTGGGGAGAGGGCAGGGACTGCTGTCGCTTTAAATGGTCGTTCGGCTGGCTCTCCTCCTCCTCCTCCCACTGCCTCCCTCCCTCCCTCGCTTACTCTCCGGCTCTCCCCACCCTGCCCCGCGCCCGCCCGCCCCACCGGTTTGCATCATCACGCAGGGAGGGGCTGCGTGCGGAGGCAACGGAGGGGGGAGAGGGTGGGCGGCTCGGGAAGGAGGGGGCAGGTTTCCTCGCCAGGGGAGTTTCGGGGTCCCCGGGGGAATGCGGGGTCGGCCGGGCTCAAGCACCCAGCTCGCGGGGGAAGCCTCGCGCCCGCCCGCGGCCTCGCTCCTGCTCGGGTGTCCTCGGCCGGGGCTGGGCGGGGATGCACCCGGCCCCCTACCCCTGGGGGCTCCGGATCCGGGGCTCTTGGCTCTGGGAGGACCCTGGGGAGTCTGGAGGCGCAGAAACCAGGCAAGGAGGGGCGCAGGGAGACCCTCTGGGCTGCTGATCCGCCTGTGCCAGCTCGTGCCAAGAAAACCACACTTGCACGCAGGAGCCTCCTTCGCGACTCACAAGAATCTAACCCGGAGACGCCTCCGGGCCAGGCGTTGAGAAAAGCAAAAGCCGAGAGCAAACGATGGGGATGGGAGCGCATCCCTGTCGGTCTATCAAGGGGTTACTAGCACCCAACGGAGCCTGGTGACCTGGCCACTCCTAGGTGGCAGCAACCTCTGAGACGCATCCCTTCTCTTTCCTTCTTCGCCAGAGAGGGAACAACTGAGAACTCCGCAGAGCGCACTTTCCTCCTCAGCGCTGACAGGTGTAAGGCTCCTCCTCCTACCTATTTCCAGAGATGCTTCAGTCCCGGTGACAGGTTTTTGCCGGTAGGAAAGCAGCAGCAAAGAGGTGCTGGTAGGGGTAAGAAAAGGGGGGAGGGGGCGGGACTGGCAGAAGTCTCCCCCAGCGATTGGGAATGCCTTTCTCAAGATTCTCTGGCTGGAGATGTGGGGCCAAGTCAGGACGCCAGAACAGGTGACAAAGCAATTAAGAAGCTCCTTACGAAAGGTGTCGGTGCCCCTCCACTCCCCACCCCTCCTTGCAGGCCCAGCCCCAACTTGACCCATTAGAGCAACAAGTGGCTCTAGTTTCTATGTTAAGGCAACTTGATGTCTCTGTCTTTGGGGGCTCCCAGGAGTGGACTCAAAAAGGTTGACTCAACTCTTGTTGAGGCTTCAAAGCAAACCCATATTATACAGACTAGAGAGTGGAAAGAAAATGAGAATATATATTTTTTTGATGATGATGTAATGAAGAGAACTATTTTTTTTTTTTGCACACACACACACAATGTCAGAAGAGCCACCAAATACTTGTGTACTATTGTCCTCTGTTTGGGTTTTAGTTTCCCCATCGGGGAAAGGATGAGATTGAATTGGATGCTCTCCAAGTTACCCTTTAACTTTCAGATCGTCTGTTAAAATAGGTCATGTTCCTTTGGCCACGGTGCTCTTTTTAGGCCAATATTTTCTATTGCTTTATGCGTAGGAGACCAGTTTTTAGATAGCCCAAGAATGGTCTAAGGGTTTCCTGGTATAGACGGCATTTTTGTTTGTTTGTTCAGCATCTATTCCTCTTCCTTCTGGGAACAGTCCCTCCATTTCTCTTTGGCTGTGCCCCTCCCTCATATTTCAATGCTCATGTTCTGAGGAGAACACATCCCACCCACTGCCTATAATCCAGGCCCTGCTAATCAGAGCGTCAGAATCTTCTGACTGCAGTACTGAGTTCAAGGATGGGCAGAGAGCCCAGCCAGAGGCATTCGGGGCTAATCCCTAGACTTTTGCTGGGGCAGCCAGGGTGGAGGCAAAAGGTTACGACTGTCATATAGACAACGTCTGTGTGAGTCAGATAAAAACAGGCCCCGTCCTCAAAACACCTTATGTGCCTCTTTTGGAAAACCGTTACGCTATTCTGATTTTGTAAGAACCACTGAGAATGGTCTTTATCAAAAAGTCCCCAAACAATAAATGCTGGCATGGATGTGGAGAGACAGGAACACTGCTACACTGCTGGTGGGACTGCAGACTAGTTCAACCTCTGTGGAAAGCAATATGGAGATATCTTAAAGCGATACAAGTCGATCTACCATTTGATCCAGCAATCCTGTTACTGGGCATCTACCCAAAAGATCCAATTACACTCTACAAAAAAGACACCTGCACTCGAATGTTTATAGCAGCACAGTTCATAATTGCAAGGCTGTGGAAACAGCCCAAGTGCCATCAATCCAAGAATGGATTAATAAAATGTGGTATATGTATACCATGGAGTACTATTCAGCTCTAAGAAACAACAGTGATATAGCACATCTTATATTTTCCTGGTTAGAGCTGGAGCCCATTCTACTAAGTGAAGTATCCCAAGAATGGAAAAACAAGCACCACATGCACTCACCAGCAAACTGGTATTAACTGATCAACACCTAAGTGGACACACAGGTACTACAGTAATAGGGTATTGGGCAGGGGGGAGGGGGCGGGTATATACATACATAATGAGTGAGATAGGCACCATCTGGGGGATGGTCACGCTGGAAACTCAGACTTGTGGTGGGAGGGGGGAAAGAGCATTTTTTGAAACCATAAAATCTGTACCCCCATAATATGCCAAAATTTAAAAAAAAAGTGAAGACAGTAAGTACAAAAAAAAAAAAAAAAAAAGGAACGAGACACGTCCCTGCCGTCTTCCAGAAAACAATGCTATGGTGAATGCACAAATCTACCACCCTTTGTGGTACAATGTGCATGTCAATCACCTTTAGACTCAATGCCCTACTACATAAACGCACAACTTATGCCACGATGACCCCTGCTCCTTCCTGTAAGCCCTGATGTCGTGAGGGTGTGAGCCTGAAGCTGTTCTAGAGGCTTCCACATGCACAGGGAGAGATTCGAACCCCAAAGCAAGAGAGAGAGAGAGAGGAGGAGGAGAGAAAGCGGTTTGATGAAAACATTTGGGCTCCTGGACCCAGGCGTGTTTGAAGGATTGTCCCTGGACTTTTTCACTTACATCGTTATTTTCTTTCTGTTGTTTGAAGCCAAAAAGGATCTTCTTTTAATACAACAGATCCAAAAGGGTGGGAGAGATTAAACATATGCCATTAAGGTAGCCTTAGCTTATTTGCAAGGGGAAGAAGAAGAAAATAAGGCAAGAGAAAGGCACCCTTGGGAACACGTGTACTTGTGATTCCTCCTGTTTGAGCATCGGTGCCTTGGGCTGTCTCTGACAGAGACTATTACACCCTTATTTAGTTTTTAGTTTCAGCCTATGTGTTAGGGACTTGATGACAGAAAAAAGATTGCAGAGTTGGGTAACAATTAATGTCACTTGACTTTTCACCTGTACGAGTCTCGGTTCCAGCTCTACGCTTGCATTTTCATTTCTCACCTGGTGATTGCTCAATAAATGTCCCTGCCCGGCTGTCGAATGCTGCCTATTCTGGGTCCTCTCTTTGCTCCGCTCTGTTCTCCCCGAGCATCTGGCTGCAATCATCATCTTCTTTTTATTGCAGTCGTCTGTGTGCCTGTCTTATTTTCCCTTGCCAAGTTGTAAGATCCTTGAGGGTAAGAGCTAGGTATTATTTATCTTTTCAGCCGGGGCCATGTTTCAAGCGGTGTCTTGTGCCTAAGAAGCATTCATGTGTTGAATGAATCAGAATGGGCTTTGCCGTTCTCCGCTGCCTCTATTTCACAGTGTCCGAAATCTAGCGTGGGCAGAGCAGAAATGGGGGCAGATGAATTGCTGTCCTTTTAGTCACCGTACACAGTTTCCAGGACTTAAAGGATGATCAGTACATTTTGCGACACTTTTGTTTTTTAAAAAAAATTACAAGACTAAAATAACCCTTAAGCACTTGATTGACTGTCAGAGGAAGCTTTTGATTGGTCCTTCCTGAGTCAAAGGTTCGTTCCTGTGGCCATTCCCATAGGAATGGTTAGCAAAGGTCAGAAGCACAGGACTATTTTTCTCCCCAGGCATGAGCACCACCTCAACTACATGGAGCGAGAAATCTGTCACCAGAGAAACCAGGAAAGCGATGCTGAGCTTGCAAAATCATCACACGCCTGGTACATACGGTATCAAATTCATCTGTGTACCATTAGCCATGGTGCATAAGATGTGATACTTGAAAGAGGTCACGGTCTTTGTTCTTTTTGCTTGTTTTCAAATTATATGAGCTGAAAAATCTCTGTGTAAGACTGGTTTATGGAAGTAAGACTGGGTTCGTCATTGTTCTAAAATGTCAGATTTCATGAGAGGAGAACCCAGTTTTAAGCACAAAGATTGTACATGATAAAATGCATTCGCAGGCTTGGCTCTGTTTGTTTAGTCATTAACCTGTCCGCCCTCTCAGGAATTGATAAAAATATCAAACTGCAATTAAGGTCTCGGTTTTAATTCATATGCTTAGCGTTTTGTTTTCTTGATCATCTTAGTTTCATTTATTTTTTTGTTGTTGTAATTCCACTGCCCAACATCTTCTGAAGGAAATTGTGTTTCCACTTGCATGTCCCCTTCTATTTATTTAAATCCAATCTGTAATGTGCAAGGCCATCCTCCTTAACAGCTATTGCTCCTGCTACTGCTGCTAATGCACTCTGCCAGTCCTTCCCCCGTGTCTGTAGGTCTTCAGCCGTAACTTTTTAAAACACAATCTCACATTCGCACTGCATGATCGAATGGGGTTCGCTTTTCCTGGGAGGGGGAGCTATTCCGTTGTGCTTTTCTTTTATATTTATGGTAATAGGAATCTTTTGTCTTATTAACTAGCATCCGTTTATCCATTTCTGGTCCCTTTTGTTAAGAACAGCCCTTATATTGTACAGACAAACTCACCCCACAAAGCCTGTGAAGGTGGGTTGGAATGGATCCCTGCTGGTAACTCTGTCTTCTTTTCTGATAGTTCACTAGTAGGAGTTCAGGCCAATGCCACAGACACAATGCAAGCCTTGATGGACGTTTCTGGAAGCACCTCTTGGGCTCCTGCCCTCGGGCTTGACTGTGTGTAGACACAAGTTCCAGGATTATCGTAGCCCTTTCATTCACTGTGTAAAGATGACGCCAACACACAGACCCCTTGTAGCACCAGATCCAACCAGCCCTAAAGCTCCACCTTTTGACCTCTAATTATACAAGCCAAAAAATGTGTGCATTGCTTAGCATAGTTTTAGTTGAGTTTCCTGTTACTTGCAGTCAAATGCATGCTAATTATTATTTATATCATCATTATCATAATAAACAGTATACGAATACATTTATATGAATGTTGACTTGACTATCTTGTATAAATAATGACTATTACCAAAAGCTCACATTTTTCAAGTGCTTATTAGATACCAGACTCTGTATATATCAGTTTAATTCTCAGGATAACCACATTTGATAGGTCACTATTATTATCATTATTTTACAGATCAGGAAATGGAGGCCCAGAAAGGTGAAAGATACTGTGTTTCCCTGAAAATAAGACAGGGTCTTATATTTGTTTTTCCTCGAGAAGACACTCTAGGGCTTATTTTCAGGGGATGTGTTATTTTTGGCACAACAATCTACATTTATTCAAATATAGTTAGGTCGTCTTCTTCTAGAACATCATCATAACTTGCTAAACCCCGAATTCCATCCTGAATGTCTTGCGACTCTGTTTCCTTTAGAACCATCGGGCCGGATCTCTCCTGTCGAGCACTGGAGCTGTCACGGGGCGGATGAGAAGGGCTGCTCGTGTTCTTTCCCGCTCCGCGACGACACGCATGGGTTGTGCAGACGCAGCCACGCCTGTCACTAGGGCTGATTTTCGGGGTAGGGGTTCTATTGCGCACATGCTTAGAAGTCCTGCTAGGGCTTATTTTATGGGTAGGTCTTATTTTCGGGGAAACGCAGTATTGTTCACTAAATATACTGCCGTCTGTTACTGCTTCTTCAGCTTGGTGTCCTTACTATCTTCTTGCCCTGAAGTTTTCATGTATATATTCTAGCCTCCAGCAGCTCTACAAGCGCTCATCAAATGCACTCAGTTCACAAAGACCTCACTCATTACATCTCTCAGGTCTTGTTGACCACTTTGGACACAGCGAATAGGAAGTCACAAGGAATCGGACCTCAGGACCGAAGGAGCCCTCCCACCCCAGTTTTCTTTCATGCCAGATTTCAATGATCCCACTCATTTCTTCTCTTGGTACATAGGGAGGACCTCTTTCTTCCTGCCCTTTGAGTAGGGACATGAAACAACAGCTTTGGGGTAAGTCACTGCTACAAAAAGTGATTCCCTAGGTACGAATTTCCTCTCTTCATCCTATTTTATACGTCCATTAAAAAAAACAAAAACAAAAACAAAAAAGAAAACCTATTGTCCCTTCCGGAGCTGTGAATCAGAGAACAAGATGGCTTTGGCTTACTTAATAGGCAAAAACTATTCCTTGCCTTAAAGTTTCTAGACAAGACCTGCCTATAAGGTCTTGCACTCTACTCCACCCCTACAATCCTTCCAATGTCCCTACTATGTCCCCTAAGTTGGTAAAGGATGGAAATGTGTCTTCTCTTCCTTTGGGACATCATCACTGATTTATTTGTGAGAGAAGCACTGACGGCAGGTCTATAAGGCTCTCAGCTAGACCTGAGGCTTCCAGCAGCTGTCATTTCCACATCGTGAAGAAAGCCTGTCTGGGAATAAAACCAACCCACACAAGGAAGCAGATCCAAGATGTAATGAGAAAAGGTGGAGTCCTGATGAAGTACTCTGAGGCGCTGGACCCAGCAACTCCCGAAGCTGCGTTGGCCTTTGAGCATTTATATTGCCACCCAATGCACCCCATCCTTTGCTTAAGCTGCTTGGGAACTAGATCTCTCAAAATTGAGGGTGCTAATGTAGATGGTTACTGCTTAAAGATAAGCAGGCAATTAAATGAAAAGTAGCTATTGAGTCTTCGATACCTGTGAGAATGAACTGTAGGGATTTCAGAATTCTATGACAAGAGAATAGCAGCCTAAAAGCTCTCAATGGGACTGCAACCTTGAAGCTATAATATCAAGATCCAAATAACAGTTACTTTAAATGACCAATTGAGTAGGAATTAAAACTAAAACTTAGAAAGGACTGAGCATGCCTGATGGAATTTTAAATTGTCTTAAAAACACAATTTATTATGTTCATCTCGTGATAAGAAATGTAGCAATAATGTGGATTTTATATGTGTGCGTGTATTAGGTGATATGCAGGATTTGACATTTCACCTATTTAAAGGCAGTAATAATTCTAAAGTAGTACTGGTTGCTTTGCTGTAAGACTCAAACCCCACAGCTCTTGCATTCTGGAGACCTGCTTATTTACAGCCAATTGAACATGATGATTGGACCTCATATATTTCTTGAATCAAACCCTGACTGATGTGTGAGATTTATTCTGTTTATTGAACAGCTACTTGCATTAGGCACCGAAATAGGCAGTTTATATGCAGCGCCTCGTTTAATCTCTGCATTGAATCTATAAAAGCGTTACTATTATTATTACTCTAATTTCACACAAGAAATAATTATAATAAATAACACTTACCTGGCACTTACTTTGATTCAGATACTGTTCTAATTATTTCCACATGCTGATTTATTTAATCCTCACAGTAATGGTGATTTATTTAATCCCGGATATATACAAGGTAAGTAATTCTTATCATTGCCGTTATTTTTCAGACGAAGAAACTGAGCCACAGGGTGGTTCCAACATCAAAAAGCTAAGCAGCACCAGAGCTCAGGTCTGGAAAAGTCCATTTCCAAAGTCTATGTTTCTACCCTGTACTTCCCAACTCGTGGATACAGAAGCGGAGCTTACTCGTGTCTGCTTTCAGCAGCCATGCTTGTGTTAATAACTGCTGCACTCTGTTGTTCGTCTGTGTGTCAATAGATGCTGGTTATATCAGCAGGGCGTTTCCAGGATTACTTCTCCCAGGGTAGTGTGTTCAGGATATGTCCAGTGAACCAGAGGCACTCACTTGTCCAATTTCTGCTTTGTTTGCCAGATAAGAGGTAGAGTATGTCTGTTCTCTTTCATTCTTCTATGTCTTCACATGTCTATCAATACCTCTATTTTCCCCAAGACCCTGGACAAGCTACTCAGTCTTGGTGAGGATCCTCTCTCTGTGTGGCATCCTGTTGGAGCTTACTAGGATGCTACTACTCCCAACCATCTCTAAATGCCTGAAACTTCCAAGTCTAAACACTTACCTGAATCAAGATCCAGCTCAAGCTCAATGCCTTACCTGGAGTGGGTCCATGCAATGAATGGTTTCCTGCCTGGTTAAAATTTGTTTCAATCAATATTAACTGAATACATTAGATTTTATGACAACCCTATTTTCACAGCATCTGAACTGGGGCATCCAGATGAGCTTTGTATCCTCCCACTCAGTCAACTGAGATGTTATAGATCTATTTTTTAACTGCTCAAGATATTGGGCATTTCTCTCTAGGGAATGAACACCTTAAGTTGTCTTCTGAGACCATCTTCTGTGTTGTTTAATATCCACACCTCATTTAAGATCTAAATGATATTCCTTAAGTTAATTGTGCGTGCTCTTTACAGGTTTTGATTCCTTGAGATTTTGCCTGTTTTCTTATTTTTCTATCTGTATTGAAATTATGTAAGAGAAGTTGATGCTGGTAGCTTAGCCATGCAAGTTATTTATCCTGTAACAATTTTAATTCTTCAGTCTCCCTCAGATCCCACCCACCAAAAAGAAACAAAGTATCTGCAAACCAAAAGAATTGAGATCTAGCCTCATTTCCGTGGGAGATGGGAGCAGGTTAAGATCTTGTTTAGCTAGCTAATCGATCTCGATTTAGGACTTCTGCTTTCTCGAGATGGACTAAATAGTCTCAGACTTTCCCTCCCACTACCTGCCAATCATCAGGAAACCAGACAGAATAGAAGAAACAACTCTTTTCAGATGTTGGGTGATTTGCAGCTCGGGACCATCATGCCCAAAGAAGGGGACGGATGAGGACAGCTCTGTGAATGCCATGACTTTCTGCCTGGTGCCACTTGTCATGCCCAAGCTGAGCACAGTAGATTGATTAATTTGAGGAGACAGAGATCGAGAGTTCAGGGAGGCTAAGGAAGCTATCACTTGCAGAACAGAGTATAAAAGAGAAGTCCTTCAAATGCTGGACTTCCAAAAACAGGAAGGCCAGAAATCTGCATGTGGTTCACTTGAGGTTTAGCTGAACACTGAACTGTGGAAAACACTGGATGAGGACCGGGAACTCCAGGAACACAACGACTATTGGGAACAGCAACAGAGTTCGTGCTGAGCTGCCGTGGCCCATTTACAGGACGGGGGATGAACACAGAACACAAAAGAAAACATAGACACACGTACAAAGATGGTCACATAACTCGAGTGTCGATTTTGACGGTCACATAACTTGAGTGCCGAATGTACTGGTCAGTTTATTTTTACACTCTAAAAAATTAAAGTTAGTTCCCTGTACGTGACCACCCAGGCATTGCAGCAATGGCCATAAATTCCGGAACACGTAGCCTTAAGGACACAGATGTCCCCTGACTCAAGGTTTCCAGGCAGTTGCTTGAGGCACCAGGCATAGATCACAGACCGAGATTAGCAAGGATGGGCAAGGCAGCCACAGGGAACATTTTCCGTCCCCAGTTCCTCTTAGGCTGATCCCTGGTGGCTGTGCATGGCTTAGGTTGCCCCTCTCTTGAGGGGTCTTACCCATCATCGAGTAACCAGCCATCTTATGGGGCTAAGCAGCAATCACAGGAACAATGTGATTATTGTGTGGCCTCCAGACCCCCACTGCCGTGGGGCTGGGTGGCTCTTGCCTCAGTGCAGAAACTCAGGTCCTTTGTTGTGCCTCTAGGCAGCAACCTTGTTTGCCACAGGGGCCCTGTCCGGAACACTTAGTTCAAATGCTCTGGGCAGAGCATGTACATTACTCACTAAATTTAATTCTTAAACCAGGAAAGTATGATGTCAGTCCCCAACACTGAGCAGAGGGATGGACACTTGCGTTTTAACTCTCCACAGGGAGAAGCCTTGTGGAATCCCCAGATCGTTCTGTGCAGACCCCAGAAAGGTTGTACTTTGATAGTAGAGCTGAGCACCCACCTTAAAATGTCCTCAAAACAAGTCTAGAAAGTGTCAAGCTGATCTTCAATTAACGTAATGCCTGTGAAAACAAATTTCAACAAATTTTAATGGAAGACAATGAAATGCAGACACTTAACTCCATTACATTTATACTACGGTACAAAGAAGCCAGTGAAAATTATAAGACATGTGAAAAGCAGGAGAAAAAACCAATGCATAAAAACAGATTTTGGGACAATAGATTTTGGAATCAGCAGACTAACACAGTAAAGCAGCAAGGTAGACAGAATACTGAAATAACCCACATGGTCTAATTACATGTTCCATGGCAAAAGGGCTCGTGCAGACATAATTAAGGTTATTAATCCATTGGCTTTAGGATAAAGAAATTGTCAAGGTGAGTCTAACCTAATCACACGAGTCCTTCAAATGCAGAGAGTTTTCTTTGGTTGCAAAAGAGATTCGAAGCATGAGAAGGATTTGACACCAAGGAGGTTCTTATTGCCAAGAGGGAAGGGACCATCCGGAAGGACCTGAGACTGGCCCTGGGAACTGTATTGCCCTTGAATGGCAGCAGGTAAGAAGTCAGGGACATCAGCCCTACAGTAGCAGTAGGAGCTGAATGCTGCTAATAACCTAGATAAGCCCGGAAGTGGGTTCTTCCCCAGAGAACAGGTGAGCCTGGCTGATGCCTTTATCTCAGCCTCATGAGAGCCTAAGGAGAGAACCCAGCTATACCTGCCCATACTTCCAACCTATAGAACTGTAAGATAAATGACTATCGTTTAAAGCCACCACATTTGTGGTAATTAGTGGTGCAGCAAGAGAAAAAACAATATAAACAGAGAGAGTTAAATATGTTCAAGAATTTGAAGAATACATGAGCGTAAAGAGGAGAGACATAGAAAACAGAAAAGAGCCAAATGGAATGTCTAGAGCTGAAAAGTGCAATGTAGAAAATACAATATGTGAAATTCACTACCTGTCAGTAACAGCAGTAGCGCATCACAAACGAAAAGAGCAATGAACTTGAAGACATACGGTACATTGATCAAAATAGATTCTATGTTGTTCCATAAAACAAGTCTGAATACACTAAAAATTAGTGAACTCATTCTAATAATGGTAGCATTAAATTAAAAATCAATGACAAAATATCTAGAAAAATCCCTTAGTATTTGAAAATGAAACAACATAGTTCCAAATAACACACAATTCAAACAAAAAATATTCAGAGTAATTAGAAAATATTTTTAAATGATTTAAATGACTGACAACAAAGGCAGTCTATCTAAATGTGTGGGTGTAGCTAAAGCAGGCCTTAGGAAGATATTAATAGTTTAATCCTTGTGTGAGAGAGATGTATTTAAATTTAGTGATCTAATCCATGTATCTATATGGATTAAAACTATAAAAGAGAATAAATTAAACCTAAAGTAAGTGGAAAGCAATAAAGAATAAAAACCATAGCTCGATAAAATAGAAAAAGGCAAATATAAAGAAAAATTAATAATACCAAAAGCTATTTCTTAAAAAGAGCAGTAAAATTGACAATGTATAGCTGAATAGATTAAGACAAAAGAGAGAAGACAGAAACGAGTGATACTAAAAAAAGAGAACATCACTCTAGATCCTAGACTCATTAAAAGGATAAGAAAATGTTAAAAACAATTTCATGTCCAAAAAAATTGTTAACAAAATAAAACGGGCAAATTCATAAAAGGGCGTAATTTACAAAAACGGATTCAAAAGGAAACAGAAAATCTGAAAAGGTTTTGTCTTTTAAACATACTTTATGATTACAAACCTTGCTGTTGCCTGGGGTTGGTAGTTGGCAATGAACATTAACTGTAAATGGGCATGAGAGATCTTACTTAGGGGAATGAAAATAAAACTAGATTAGCTATGGTGATGCTTTCACACTTGGTACAGCTAATAAAAATTATTAAGTTGTAGAGTTGAAATGGATGGGTTTTGTGAGAAGTGAGATAAATCTCAACAAAGCCTTTTAAAATAAGATATATAAAATATTAAAAAATCCTTTCCACAAAAACTTCCCAGGTCCAGAGAAATTGGATCAAATATTTAAGGAAAAAAACTTATAAATCTTTCATAGACTCCTTCCAAAAATAGAAGAGAAGGGAGTAGGAATGGAAAAAAAATTTCACAAAACATATATCGCTAAAGCATTTGTATATAATTAAAGTTATATGATACATACACACACAGAGAATATATATATATATATATATATATATATATATATATATATATATATGTGTGTGTGTGTGTGTGTGTGTACCAAAGAAGATATACAGGTGGCAATAGGCACATAAAAAGATGGTCAATAGCATCTTAACAGGGATATGCAAATTAAAACCACAGTAAGAGTCTACTATGTATTAGAATAGCAAAAATAAAAAAAAATGGTTGACCATTCCCAGTGTTGGCAAAGATGTGTAGGAACTAATACTTTTATACACAGAGTGTACGATGATATTACCACTTTCTAAAACTCTTTATTAGCTTCTTATAAAGTTAAGAATGCACTTACTATGCAACTAAACATTTCCACTTCTACTCAAGGAAGTAAAACTGTATGTCCACAGAGATTTCTATATGGATGCTGATAGCAGTGTTATTCCAAATAGCCATAAAATGGAAACAACCCAAATGTCGCTTGAAGCTCTGACTCGAGGGGGGAGGAGGAGCAAGGGCAATATACATAACCTTAACATTTATACCCCCATAACATGCTGAATAAAGGGGAAAAAAAACAATATAAATTCACTGTGATATATCCTGAAAATGGAATACTACTCAGCTTTAAAAAAGGAAACTACTGATTGACCCAACATAAGTAAATCCCCAAATCATATACCAAGTAAAAGAAGACAGTCAAAAAAGAGCAAGTGCCATATGACACCTTTATATGAAATTCTAGAAAAGTCAAAATTAATGTTTAGTGACAGCTTTTCAGCTGAAGTCTGAGGATAAGGAGAGGATTGAATGAGTAAGGGTGTAAGATGGTTTTATAGGGTGATGGGAATGTTTTATATCTTGATCGTGGTAATTGTCATTATGTAAAATTTTATGTTCACTTTATATATTTATAAATTAATCAACCTATATACTTAACATGTGTGTGTGTTTGTTTATCTAAATTATACCTCAATAAAGATACAAAAGGTTAAAAAAATCATGATCTGGGCAAATTATTCAACTTGTCTTCTATTATACACTTTTTCTCATTGATCAACTAAAGAGATATTTTCCTCCAATTTTTAACACTTCTTTCAGTTCTAATTACATGCCATGATTCTTACAACTATTGATAAAATATAAACTTGTATAACAATGTCTCCTCATGAACTTGGACACTTATATTTGTGTTGCTTCTTGTAAAACACACCATTTTCCCATAAATCTAACAGTGATTAACGTTGTTATAACTATCACTTTCAAGAAGGCATTGCTGAAAGCTGCTTTAGAAATCTCTTTCCAATGCTGAAAAAGCATTTCTTAGGGAGTTAAAATCATAACTGTCTCCCTCCTACTTCAGTGGATCTGACCTAAAGAGGAGACCTTAGAAATCTTTGAATTTAAAATATCATTTGATTTTCTTACTTCACATCCTTGTTTTTCAAAAGGTGATATCCCATAATGTTATCCCAAACAGCCCACGCTATGCTATATTTGCCAAAGTCATGTCAGACGCTCAGCAGTTACAAGGGAAGCTGTTCGTTCCTGTGATTTGTGGTTTGTTTTTTTTTTTTGCAAATCTTTTTTCTGAGAGTAGAGTTAATTTTTTTTTTTTGAGACAGAGACTCACTCTGTTGTCCTGGGTAGAATGCCTGGCATCATCAGCCTAGCTCACAGCAACCTCAAACTCCTGGGCTCAAGCAATCCTCCTGTCTCAGCCTCCCTAGTAGCTGGGACTACAGGTGTGAGCCACCATGCCCGGCTAATTTTTCTATTTTTAGTAGAGATGGGGTCTCGCTTTAGCTTAGGCTGGTCTCAAACTCCTGACTTCAAGTGACCCTCCTGCCTACACCTTGCAAAGTGCTAGGATTACAGGTGTGACCCCCTGCACCCAACCTAAAATCACTTTAAATGAAAGACAACGTGCATATAAAACACATGAAAGTACATATATGTATATGAGAAGGCAGTATTAGTGTGATCATACAATTATTGTCCAAATCTGGAAAGTTTTTAGATTTAAAGTATATGCTGTTAATAATTATATCAGGATAATAGGATAAAGTAAAAAGCATATTAGATATTCAAGTCCTGGTTTCATATTTCCTATGTTTTATTCTCCTTCTCAAATTGGGAATAATGTTTAGTAAGGTTAAGTAATTTATCCAGCTGGCCAATCTCCACATCCTTCACTTCTGCTCTCTCTTTGCATGTTCGATCGCTGGTCCACATCTGCTCGAGGAGGCTAGTCACTGTCATCGGCAGAGCTCTTTCCTCTGAAGTGACGGAAACGTGATGCAACCTAGACAAAGCCAAAATGAGATTTCATCGGCTCACGTTGCTGGACGTCCAAAGGGGGAAACCAGCTTCAGGAATGGCTGGATCCAGGTGCTTTAAAAAAAAGTGGTGGGAATCTGTGTTCTTCAGAGCCCACCTGCCTTCAATTGTGTGACTTTGCTTGTTGGCTTGACTCTCCCTTGCTGTGGCCGGGCTGCCCGTGCCAGCGAGCAAGACAGACAAGGATGGTACCAGCTGCCTTACGGAACCCCTGAAGGTCAACATGTAACAGTAGTCCTGATGTAAACGCCCATGTCCAGAGAACAAACACGAAGAAACATCATAAACGTAATGTGATCGGACAAAAGCGAGTCGCGTTTCCTGCCGTGAAGCCAACTGTCACCGTGGGTGGTCAGGGGCCGGCTCTCCAGAACTATGCAGCTGACGGAGAAACGGTTCCACGTTTGAAATAACAGGGGGCTCGCTCCATACAAAGTAAGAAGTGACCGAAAATAAGCAAATAAGCCAACAAATAACTTTCTTTTATTGTAACTATGGAGACTGATGAACAAAATCTCCTCGGTTTCAGGAAGCAGAGGAATAAATAGGCTCGACACCGAAGTTACGTAGAAGGCCGTGACCCATTCTCCAAGACAGCCTCTCCTTCCCGACGTTGTGCATCTTCCACTGCAAAACACGTCTGTCTGGGCGTCCGAGTGTCAGGGTTAAAGGAAGTGTATATCCTCGCCATCACCACGTCCTCCTCTAGAGCAGGCGTCCTCAAACTACGGCCCGCCCGGTGTTGTTGCCGCCGCTGCCTGTCCTGCTTAGCAGCCGACGCGTCCCAGGCCCACGGTGCACACTCTCCAGCGGTCTGAGGGACAGTGAGCTGGCCCCCTGTTTAAAACGTTTGAGGACCAGCCGGGCGCAGTGGCTCATGCCTGTAATCCTGGCACTCTGGGAGGCCGAGGAGGGAGGATTGCTCGAGGTCAGGAGTTCGAAACCAGCCTGAGCAAGAGCGAGACCCCATCTCTACTATAAATAGAAGGAAATTAATTGGCCAACTAATATATATAGAAAAAATGAGCCGGGCATGGTGGCATATGCCTGTAGTCCCAGCTACTCGGGAGGCTGAGGCAGGAGGATCGCTTGAGCCCAGGAGTTGGAGGTTGCTGTGAGCGAGGCTGACGCCACGGCACTCATTCTAGCCTGGGCAACAAAGCGAGACTCTGTCTCAAAAAAAAAAAAAAAAAGTTTGAGGACCCCTGCTCTAGAGGTTGACCGCCTTGTCTAGACAGCAAAGATGAATATTTAATTCTTTTTTTGCCCAGCATTTGTGGGGCCACAGAAAGACACTAGCGAGAGCTGAGTTCTGTTAAATCGCAATATTAACTATTTTCTCTTGACTCACCACGCCCACCAGAGACGCACAGTCAACTCACAGGCAGCCTACTTTATCTTTTTGCATTAAGCTTTGACTCCCACATCTGCCTCATTGCTTAAAGTCCCAATTATAACCCTTCGAATTTCTAAAATATCTCTTTGTATTGCTTGAAACCTTGGAACAAATGTCCATACACAAAAACTAACATATGGCAAGATATCTTCAGTCAGGTCTCTCAATTTCAGTTTAGATTCTATGTCATCTAGATCAGTGACTCTCAACTGGGGGTGACGGGCCCAACCTCATAGATATTTGGCATTGTAGGGAGGCAGTTTTGATTGTCACGTGTCATGACTGAGATCTCCTCCTGGTACCTAGCGGGTTGCGGGTAGGGATGGCTGCCAAACATCGTACAATGCACAGGACAGCAGCAACAGAGAAAGATTCAACCCAAAATTTCAGTGGTGTTGAGTTTGAGATACCCTGATCTAGATTAATAACCCCAGGGATTATGGACAAAACTATCAAATTATCTTCATCACTTTGTTCAATACTCATAACATACTCAAACAGGTGGAGAAAGAATTTAATGAAAGCAAAATTCAGTAGACAGTGAGAGTTCAGTCTTCTTTGTAACCCTTTCCTTTCATTCTATTTTTTTCAAGCCCTCATGCCCTGTTACAGCATTCTAATTGGGTTCTTAGATCTTCCACAGAATACAAAAGTAAAATAAAAAGCACCATGCAGTAAAACTCAAGAAACCCTGATGCTAGTTCCAAGTATGTCTTTTACTTGAGTTATAACTTGGGAAAATTATCTGATGCCTTATAAACTAATTTTCTACCTGCTTACTATGAAATATTTAAATTATTGTTTTAAAAATCCTTTTTCATCTAATAAAGAAAAGCAAAATGTAAAACGAAACCTAGAGAAACAGGAAGGGAGAAAAAAATCGAGGAACCAGGAGGCCCTCTCTCCCACGATGGCAATGAAAGGGAGATTCTTCCAAATTCATTTTGCTAGGTGCCTAATTCAGTGACCTCTATTTTTCTTTCCAGCTCTAAAGTTTGATGAACAAATTGAAATCTGTGTGCCCTAGGTACCATTTTTATAATTCTTTGCTCTCTATTAAGGATTAAAATCTGACCTAATGAAATAACCAAATGGTCTCAGATGCAGTAATAGAGCGACATTTCTGAGATAAAAACACAGAGGCCTCTTCGAGAATTGTCCTAAGACCTCTACTATCAAGCAAGATCCCAGTCTAGAGTAGGTGACGTTTTGGGTGAGGGTACCATTTTGCTTCCGTCAAATTATGGGAAAAGAAATCTCATTCAAGACTTGTCTAAAAGGGTCACTTCTACTATGCCAAGCCACGGGAAAATACCCTATTCCAGAGACAGGAACAAGAGATGGAAGGTCCTTCTCAATAGCATTCACTTGATACAAGAAAACATATGTCTTGCAAATGGAAACATCCTTCTGAATTCTAAAGTAATGAAGCAAAATAAAAATTAGAGGACAAAATCTTCCTTGTTAACCCAGTGGCTTCTCCTAAATGATATTTACACCTAATTCTGCAAATGAGAATTTTGGAATGCCAGAAAACGAGCAAGGATACAAGAGCGGTGAGAGTATTTAGTAGGGCTTTGTGGGTTTTTTTTCTTTCCCTCTATGTTTTCTCTTTTCTTAATGAGCCTTACCAATTATATCTGGTTGAAGAGGCTTTGTTAGATTTTTCCCTTTGTTGCATTCTTTCCTTGATGTCTTTGCTAGGAAAATGAAAATGAATAGAAATTCTGGCATGACCCTGGTGGTAACTGAGCGTGCGCTTAGAAGTGCTTTGTTTACACTGAAACTTTAAAATTGAAGGGGTTCAGTATACGCTACCTCTAAAATATGGTGCCTTAGCATATTGAATGCTTGACACTGAAGGAATTTGAGAAACAGCAGGTGCAGGAAGAGCTCTCTGACCTTCTCCTGGATCCATTCCTAGATCCAGAGCAAAGGAACTTCCTTATGTACCATTTGAACCAGCAATTCCACTCCTGGGCATCTACCCAAAAGATCAAAAGTCACTTTAACAAAAAAGACACCTGCACTCGAATGTTCATAGCAGCACAATTCACAATTGCAAAGCTGTGGAAACAACCCAAGTGCCCATCAATTCATGAGTGGACTAATAAAATGTGGTATATGTATACCATGGAGTACTACTCAGCTTTAAGAAACAATGGTGATCTAGCACCTCTTGTATATTCCTGGATGGAGCTGGAGCCCATTCTACTAAGTGAGGTACCTCAAGAATGGAAAAACAAGCACCACATGTACTCACCAGCAAATTGGTATTAATGAATCAATGCCTAAGGGGACAAACAGGAGTAACATTTATCGGGTGTTGGGCGGGTGGGAGGGAGGAGGGGATGGGTGTATACATACATAATGAATGCGATGAGCACCAACTGGGGGATGGACACGCTTGAAGCTCTTACTCGAGGAGGGAGGGGGCATGGGCAATATATGTAACCTTAACACTTGTACCCCCATAATACGCTAAAATAAAGAAAACAAAAAGGAACTTCCTTATCTCCAAGACAGAGGGGGCTGAGAAGAGTCCCAAAGGACAGGCCTTGCTGAGTTTGCCCAGCTCACTACTCCTGGTTGTGATCCCTTCGTCCTACCCATATTTTCCAAGACTTCTCACTCTTCGTCAAACCCAATACAAAACCACTTAGATTCAGCCATTTCTTTGGGTCTTCATTTCCTTACGAATGCTTCAGTAACACATAAAACCTGTATTAAACAAATAAATGTGTGTGTTTCCTCTCGCTCATTGTCTTTTGTCACAGGGCCCGGTGGAAAATCTAGAAAGGTTGAAGGGAAAGATTGTTTTTGGGGCCGGGCACGGTGGCTCACGCCTGTCATCCTAGCACTCTGGGAGGCCGAGGCAGAAGGATCACTTGCGGTCAGGAGTTCGAGACCAGCCTGAGCAAGAGCGAGACCCCATCTCTACTATAAATAGAAAGAAATTAATTGACCAACTAAAATATATAGAAAAAATTAGCCGGGCATAGTGGCGCATGCCTGTAGTCCCAGCTACTCGGGAGGCTGAGGCAGGAGGATCGCTTGAGCCCAGGAGTTTGAGGTTGCTGTGAGCTAGGCTGATGCCATGGCGCTCACTCTAGCCTGGACAACAAAGTGAGACTCTGTCTAAAAAAAAAAAAAAAAAAAAGATTGTTTTTACTTCTTCCAGTTCCTGGTGGCAAGAAGGAATACCATTGTCTCCCCCAGTCCAGAAGGCTGAATAATTTCCAGAATCCCTTTTTCTCCTTTCTCTTGAGCTCTCTATAGCTTACAGCTACTTGGTAAGTTATACCTTTGTAAAACATAAAGGTATTAAAGGTAAACGAAACGTTTACCTTTTCTCCCTGCCTGATTCCTCCATAAATCAGAAGCCACCATTGTGTAATTTTATTTATACGGCAATATTACCCTTCCTCTCACAGACGTATCTTCATTCTGCCTTTAGCTCTGATGCCATCCCTACCAGCAACTTCATGATAATGCAGAGATGCACGTCGCGCAAGCTGTACGATGAAAGGTGTCCTCTCCCCCCGGCCCCCCGCCCCCCAAGGCCATTCTCTTTTCCAGTAGGAACGAGAACATTCTGAGAAGGAAGAGCCTGACCACATATACAGCTCAACAGAGTTACTCTGGGGAACGCACCTGGCTGTGCTACCATTCTCCTAATTGTGGTCCGAGGTGTAGCCACAGACCACAGGTCCTAAAAACTGTATTTTCTCCTGTAGTTGCCATGACTGTTTCCCTGTTTATCTTCTTCATCCGTCACACATCTCAAGTCCATAGTTCCATGTCCTATTCTCCTATGGGTGAGCCGGCAAACTTATTTTATACTTTGTTAATCATTTTACCCTTTTGCATGTATCCAGACCTCCCTTTTCTAAAGCAGATTTTGAGAAACTGAATTATTTCTGAGAATGGTCAGAGATAACTATATTAACAGTCAGAAAGTTTTAAGTGGAATTCATTTCTGAGAAATATATGGGAATCTGAAGGGAGGACCCATAGTGAGTCCTTTTTGCAAAATTGGGCATTTAACAAAATAAGTTAGAGATTTCAAACTGTTTATGAGGCAAACGACAACAACACACCAATCTCAAGCATTATAAATCATTATAAATCTACAATTTTCGTTGTTTTCTTTTTTTGAGACAGAGTCTCACTCTGTATAGCCTGGGCTAGTGTCGTGATGTCAGCCTAGCTCACAGCAGCCTCAAACTTGAGGGCTCAAGCGATCCTCCTGCCTCAGCCTCCCAAGTAGTTGGGACTACAGGCATGCGCCACCACGCCCGGCTAATTTTTTCTATATATATTTTTAGTTGGCCAATTAATTTCTTTCTATTTTTCGGTAGAGATGGGGTCTCGTTCTTGCTCAGGCTGGTCTCGAAATCCTGACCTCCAGCCATCCTCCCGTGTTGGCCTCCCAGAGTGCTAGGATAAATCTACAAATAATAAAAGTTCAAACGTCTCAGCATTATATCATCTTTATTTTATTATTATTACAAACAATTATGAAACCTAATGTGCTTTAAAATCATTCTGTAGGCATTAGTTATATTTACGCTTAGAAAGGACTGGAGCTTAGAGACCTCTCCCTGGACTGTTTATTTTTTTTCATTTCACAAGTTCAGGTGACAGCGTGCTAAAGGGTGAGCAAAGTAGCTCTAACTCCTACTAATGGAGGCACTTAATTTCCAGAGATATTCTCCCTCCTCCCTTTGACTTCAAGTGCTCAGCCTAAGCTGATTTTCCAACGTAAGATCAACGCTTTCAAAATTTTAGTGAGGGCGAACCAGCCAAACTAATTTCATTTCAGATACACAATGAATATTTTTTGAAATTGCCAGTAACAATAAGTTTTTTGGTTGTTTGTTTTTGTTTTTGTTTTTTTTAGTTTTGAGAAAGACTCTCACTGTGCCGACCCGGCTAGAGTGCCGTGGTGTCAGTCTAGCTCACAGCAACCTCAAACTCCTGAGGCTCAAGTGATCCTCCTGCCTCAGCCTCCCAAGTGGCTGGGACTACAGGCATGCGCCACCATGCCCGGCTCATTTTTTTTATATATTTTTAGTTGGCCAATTAATTTCTTTCTATTTTTTAGTAGAGACAGGGTCTCGCTCTTGCTCAGGCTGCTCTTGAACTCCTGACTTTGAGCAATCCTTCCGCTTGGGCCTCCCAGGGTGCTAGGATTACAGGCGAGAGCCACTACATCCTGCCAACAATAAGTTAAAAGCAGAGAAAACCGCATACTGAGCCCCCAGGAGGTGTTCCTGTCCTTTACAATCATGCCTGTCCTTTGAGATCATGCCTGTCCCTCACCCCACCGTCTATGGGTATCTCTGTAGAATTCTCCTAACAAATGATGCCATGGATTATTATTCCAACAATTGTAAGGACTGAGGAATTATTGCTGTCCAATGAATAATTAAATAATAATAATAAAAGCTACATCGGAACCCAAAGACTGGGAAGAAGATCAGGATTGTTAACTCACTTTCCGAGTGTGGTTTCCAGCATGAAGCCAACGTGTGCCTCATGCCCAGGCTTGAATCCGAGCAATTATCTCTTGGCTGGAGTGAGATGGGCAGAGGTCCAAGTGACATGACAATATGACACCGAGAATAGAGTGACATGTGGTGGCGGAATCAAGCAAAGCTCTGATCTTTGATTCATGGTTTTTGTCTTGCATCCTGGGATGAGCTAAGAAATTAGTGTGTGCCCCTTTCATTTGTCAAAATGAGCAGCCGGTTCTCTGCGGGCGTTTTCCCATTAGGTGAATAGTGAGAAGAAGGTGAATAGGGAGAACTCACTATTCACCAGAAACGGGCAGCCATCCTACATTTTTTATAGGATACATTAACTTGGACATTAACTGGGGTGGTACTTCTACATGGGGCAAGACAAAGGCAACGACGATTTTTTAATCAAAAAATGTAAATCCAGGTATCTCTGAGTTAGAGACCTCACAATCACTTATTCATAACCATCCAAAAAATATTCTCTTCTTGCAGAAAAATGTGTCTAGATAATTTTGTTTTTTCTGAAGTCACCCTTCTACTCAGGTTGTAATGCCCCTTCACCTGCTAAATACCCTGAAAGTTCTTCCATTTGAAAAGGATTTGCTCTGTATCCATCTCTAGTGTTAAAAAAAAAAAAAGAAAGAAAAAGGAAAGAATTTGCTAGAAGTCATTTGCATATTAAAATCACTGAGTTTTCCAAGAGAATACATATTTGTATCAAGAATGCATGAAGGCTGGGTACAGTGGCTCACGCCTGTGATCCTAGCACTCTGGGAGGCTGAGGAGGGAGGATGGCTCAATGTCAGCAGTTTGAAACCAACCTGAGCAAAAAGCAAGACCCCATCTCTACCAAAGAAATAGAAAGAAATTAATTGGTCAACTAAAAATATATAGAAAAAAAATTAGCCGGGCATGGTGGGGCATGCCTGTGGTCCCAGCTACTCGGGAGGCTGAGGCAGGAGGATCGCTTGAGCCCAGGAGTTGGAGGTTGCCGTGAGCTAGGCTGACGCCATGGCACTCTAGCCCGGGCAACAGGATGAGACTCTGTCTCAGAAAAAAAAGAATGCATGAAGATTATTTTTTTTCCTAGTGAGGAAAGCATCAAGCGTGGAAAATAGGGAACAGAATATAAAAAGAAAATTGTGCCTACAGTTAATGATACTGCCTTGTTTACGTGAAATTTGCTAAGAGATTAGACCTTAGGTAACCTCGCTGTATACACACAACACACACATATCACACAGACACAAAAGATGGGGTGGTGATGGGTGTGCTAAACAATTTGATTGTGGCAATCATGTCACAGTGTATGTGCATATCAAATTTTCACACTGAACACCTTGAATATATACAATTTTTATTTGTCAGCAATACCTCTGGGAAAATGAACAAACAAGTAAACAAACTAATGAAAGTAGAAAAAATAATAACAAGGGGTGAGTTGGGGAAGGAAAGGGAAAAGGAATTCAGGGAAAGAGAAATAAACTGTGTATTTTTGAGCACAAAATAAGAGAAGAGCGTGTTGCTAAGAACTTTCATGTTCTTAATGCCCTTGAGTTCCCCAGCCACAGTCGGCCTCTCTCTCAGCTGCGTTCTGAGATGGGAAGCGAGGTTTTCCCAGCCTGCATTTTCTTGTGGCCCTAAATCCTCTACCATGGGCGTCAGAGACAGGGAAAGAATTAGAGGCCCCCTGTCAGAGTAGGCAACAGGTCCATTTTGCCTTTGGAGTGCATCTTTGACATTCTCTTGCACACACAGGAACTTTTGAGAAAAGAGATTTTGGGGGAATCAAGAGCCAAGTTCCTAGTATCAAGAATACACTCACAGCCGTATTTACCTAATCAGGTTTTCTAACCAGGACAGTCCAGGGAAAAATCCTTTTTAGTTCTAGAGGACGTTAGAATGACTTGCTGGGTTGGATCTCAGTCTGATAAATGGACCCACAATCCCACAGCCCTGTGCCAGGCTTACACAGGAAGGGACTAGAATACTGCGTAAATAGATTGATCATTTAATTGGTACAGGCTATTATTGAGAATACTTATAATAAGATTAGGTTGTCCCTCATTTCACTCTGAATAAAAACCTCAGTGCCTTTAACAGATGACTACACCAAAACATGCAGCTTACTTTTTTCTATCATGCACTTAATAATATGAATAAAATTATAACGGAAACAAAGGATATTTATAATATTCTTTGTTGGAGAATCCTGAACCACTCTATAAATTATTACCATTTTCAGAGGTAACATATTAATAACACCACCTAAAAAGATTATAAGTAATTCATCCAATTCACATTCTCTTTTTAGAAACATTTAACTTTAAAAAGGAAATTCAAAATGCTTTCCAAACAATCTTATTTGTCCTGGTATCACACCTGGGAAACCTTTGACTTTTACGGAAAGGGAAAATGTTCTCATCTCTATTGTTCTTAGAGTTTACAAATTTTACTCACTTCTATTAGCTAATTTTACCTTGGTAACACACCTGTGTGTTAGGTTGAGCAGGTATTAATGTTTCCATTTTATATATCATGCAAACAAGGCTAAATTTGTTCATGTGCTCTTCTCAAAGGCAAACAGCTAGCAATCCAATCCACAGATTTAAATTCACGCTGTGGGTCTCCTCTAAGACCAACATTCTTTTTCCATCAAATCATAAGACGTGGAAAATTTGTATGACTTGCCAAGGTCCCTGGCACAGCAAGAAAGAAAAACAAAGATCTTTATATTCTAAACGTTAAGTGTGCATAAAAAATCACCAGATTTTTATGAAAAATGAGAATTGCCAGGGATTTATTCCCAGTGATTCCAACCTGGTAGGTCTGGTTGGAGTCTAAGAATCTGCTTATTTAATAAGGTGCACTTGTTTGTGAGGGTGACCAAGTGGCCCTAGCTCCAAAGTCATATTGTATGAATCAGAGAAGCGAATTTATTGTAGACGGCTTAGTGCCATCGGTGCCCTTTACAGTTTATTTCATAAGAATCTTCCTTGTGTAAGAACGATATATAGTATATTTAACTATAATAAACTATATTAATTAATAAAAAATAACCATAATAAATATAAATTCACTATATATTTATATAATCTATATTTGTTGAAAGGTAATGCTTTCCATCTTAGAAATATTAGTGAACATGACTTGAAAATTAACTATGTGCTATGTAGACATGCTTGTGGTACTGAACTCTTAAACAACCCTATGAGTTCTATGCTGATGTTCTCCTCATTGTACAAATGAGGAAACCCAATGCCCAGGAAGTTTAAATGACTTGTCCGGGGCTTACACAGCTAGATGTTAGAGGAGTTGAGATTTAAGCTAATTTGTTTAGCTAGTAGGAGTCAAATGGCGTTCCTATGGACCTATCAAGAGTGTTGATAAAATACAAAAGGTGCTGGGCGTGGTGGCTCAGGTCTGTAGCCCCAGTTATTTGGGAGGCTGAGGCCAGAGGATTTCTTGAGTCTAGGTGTTAGAGGCTGCAGTAAGCTATGATCACAACCCTGCACTTCAGCTTAGAAGAACTTCAGTGCAAGACCCTGTCTGTCCCTAACATAAATCAATAAATAAAAAAGTACAAGAGGTTATGGTAAAAGAGAGAACCTAACGTATCAAACACTCTTCTTTTTAAGATTTACTTTACACTGAAAAGCATAAGGCATACCCTTTCCCCCTTTGGCTTGTACTGAGTTTACTGCATTGCTAAAAAAACTAATAAATGTATACCATCTTTGAAAGGCAAGTGAAACAACGCCCATTTCTTGCTTTTAACTTATCAGGAATTCAACAAGGCTGCTATCTCCACCCTGGCAGAGTGAAGGTAGGATAGAAACACCTCTTTCATCCTTGTGAAGAAAGGAACTGCGTTGGGCTAGAGAGTGTCCTGCACTTGAAATCAAAAAGACATGTCTTTGAATACCTTTATTTGTCAGGTTTATTACACAAACCTCAACCAGACTGTGCTTCGAACCTATGTTTTCCACATCGAAGAAACGGGGATTTTAACCAAGCTTGTACTAGGGCTGGATTGAAATCACTTATGTCAAATTTCTGGCAACGGCTCATTTTCAATAAATGCTCCTTATGGCTGATTTCCATCCCAGGGTTCAGTTGACTAAGAAATGACCTTCTAGAAGTAGAGAAATTTACTCTGGAGGTAGAGATGATGTTCCAACGTAGATCTTCTCCCAAAAGCAGATTTTTGTCAGAAAGGGAGTTAGAGATTTGTAATTCATTGCTTACAAAATCCAATGGGTTTTGAATTTCTATTTTCTTTGACAATTTATGAAAAATTCTCCTAGATTTTGATCATTTTCGAGAATTCCTTGGATTTTAGGCACTGTATGCGACTCTATTGCTATTGCCAGATATGGCACTTCAATCTTCACACTTATCACAACACTTAATTCTCGCTATTATCTCGCGAGGTACTTACTATTACCACCCCAATTTCCATACTTTAAACAGCTGAGATTCGGAAAAGCATAGCGACCTTCTGTCACCAAAGTCCACAATCTTTCCACTGTACCATGCACCTGGGGTTCTGAAGTCCACAGAACAGAAACTTTTTTTAGCTAATGTAAGTGGCACATGATTTTTTAAGAGGATATCAGGAGGCTTCCAGGACTTCCAGGATGTTGGCAATCGAGGCCAGTGACTATAACACCAGGATATTTAAAATCAGGTCTCTCACCCCTTGCATGAAAGGTAAGCTAGGAGTGAATATGTCCAGATATTTTATTTTATTTTATTTTCTGAGACAGAGTCTTGCTCTGTTGCCAGGACTAGAGTGCTGTGGCATCAGTCTAGCTCACAGCAACCTCACACTCCTGGGCTCAAGCCATCCTCCTGCCTCAGCCTCCCAAGTAGCTGGGACTACAGGCATGTGCCATCATGCCTGGCTAACTTTTTATATATATTTTTAGTTGTCCCACTAATTTCTATCTTATTTTATTTTTTTTTAGCAGAGATGAGGGTCTCACTCTTACTCAGGCTGGTCCCGAACTCCTGAGCTCAAACATCCTCCTGCCTGGGCCTCCCAGAGTGCTACGGTTACAATGTCCGGATTGTAATTTTAAATGCAAAAGTGGAGGGCAGGCTCACCACCTCATAAGGAAGGTGATTTCCCTAATTCTAGGAAGGAAGTTTAGATGCTAGATGTTGTAAAACAATCGTAAGATCTACCGTATTTTCTGTTTGGAACTAAAAAGCATGTACAAAGATGAAACAAATTAATACGAAGTATTTATATTAATAAACTTCATATATACAAACATTAAGTAAATTATACACAATCAGTTGTATGTATATATGTATGCATGTTTATGCATATATGTAAATACGTGTGTGCATATATATATGAAATATTAATGCCCAGTTAATTTCCCAACCATTGGATAAACAATGTAGCTTATGATGCAGTATACAGACTGTGGCATTAGAAAAACTTGTGCTTGAGTACTGAAGCCCCCATTTACTATGTGATCTTGTCCCAGCTACCAGATCTCTTTAAGACTCAGTGTCCCCATCTGTGAAATAGAGACGTATATACCTACATGAACACATAGTTATAAGGATACAATTACAATGTTTCAATACTTTGTACACGCACTGTTCCACAGTGGGCAGCTGAAAAGGGTAAGGCTAAACAGGACATTGTGTCTGTGTTCTTAGGCTGACTAATATGTAACATAGTATAATATGTAAGATAATATTGTCATGGCTGAATTGCCATCATTTTCAAAATGATTTATGAGAGTGGGAAAAGATTGGGAAGGTGTTACTGCAAGAGAAAACTGATATCTGTGCTAGATATGGAAAGGTGATTGATAATTTTGTTAATAGATTTCCAAATATGTAGTAATTTATAAAGGCTATTTTTTGTGGTATGGGCATTTTCTTCATTCTTCCTGAATTCCTTTGATAATTCTGTCTTATCGCTCCATCTTTTTAAAAAATTCTTACTTTTTAAAAAAAATTTACTCTTTCAAAATATTAAGAGCGTACAAATGTTTTTATTACATGGATACCTTTTATAATGCTTAAGTTGGGCTTTTAGTGTGTCTATCACCTGAATGGTGTTCGTTGCACCTGATAGGTGGGTTTTTACCTTTCCCCTCTTCCCCTCATTCCCTCGTTTGGGGGCTTAACTCTTGGAAACGCTCATCTCTGTGCCAGGGCAATATCACTTACGTAATCTTAGACCATAGTCCAGGCTATGGACCAATTAGCTACCATAGCCCTATGGGCCAACTCTCCTTCCTTGCTTCTGAGATGTGACTTCTCCTTCTTATCTGAGTAGAAAGCGGGGAGCAAAACTCAGACCAAAACCCACCCACCAAATTAAAGGCAAGGCGCTAGTTAGAAAATGGCCAACTAAAGCAGTCTGCTTTGGCATTTGGAAACAATCTCCCCTGGCTTGTAGATAGGCTTTCCATTTCAGACTCCAGAAACCTGCCTTTATCACTGGGGTACATATACATACATGTATGTATGGGCTCATGTGTTCATTTTGTAAAGCCAATACCGTGAGAGTTCAAAAAGAGCTACAGGCTTCAGACATTGACAGTCAAATGCGAAGAGGAAAGATCTAGATGCATTTATCCTCCTGATGGAGGTAAACCAACATCTGCTGAGACATGAAACAGGATCCCTGGTAGGAAATTCACACCAAAGAACCTTCTAGGGGCAGACCAAGCATGTGTCAATGGCATTTTCTATTCTGAAGTTTGCGCCACTTTGAGAAGGTACCATTCTCAACTGGAATACTTGCTTACTGAAAAGAACAAAGGCAGAACAAACCCCAGAAATCACTCGCATTCTTCTATTACCCTTCAAATCACACTTCAGTGACCTTGGATGGTATAATTTTACCCAGACACACAATTCATTTCTTCTGCACTTAGCAGGAATTCGTACGTACATGATGCCTTTCCTATAACGTTTGAAAACCATGCTCATGTTAACTTTGTAGGGCCACATCTGCACAAGAGAAGGGGGGTTGTCCAGGGTTGGCATTGATCAGACTGTTCCAGCCAACAGATATCATTCAGATTAAGGCAGACTAGGGAAACCCACCCATTCCCTCCACTATTTAAGGAATTCAGACCAAAGCAGCTCTCAGATCTGATTATCAAATAATTAAAAATGAGTAAAGCCAATTCCAAAGAGAAGTTAGAGGGCCAAGCTAACCTGAAGATGTTCTGGATTCTGCTTTTTTTGTAGCTAAGCGTAGCTAGGAAGAGTCATTTGGTTGTCGTATTTTAAATTTAGCCTAAGAAAACATCTTTCTATATATTAATTGTTGAGTGAGGGATAGAATTACTCTATCTTGGTTCATTAATTCTACTTTTACATATATATATATATATATATATATATATATATATATATATATATCTCCCCACCACCATCGCTTGGAGTTGCAGCTCTGAATTTCTGGATAAATCCTTTAACTGTGTGTTCAAACACCATGCCTGACTCACCAACGCCTCACCGCCAATGCCAACTCTACAGCAAGGAAGAGAAGCCATTAGTGCATGCATCCCCCAAAGCTAGCAAGAACTACCTAGATTTGGAGAATCGTCTTCTCTCTGTGTGCTCTTTAGTTTTCTCACACCTGAAATGAGAACTTTGGACCTTTTAACTTCTAGATCCATTCTAACCCTGACCTCCTGCCACTCCTCTTGGGTATGGCATTTTTTAGTTCATTGACTCTTCAGACACCCTTGAAACCATAAGATTTTACCCGGAAATAAGTACCCAAAGGCCAAAGTGGCCTGGTAGGCTTTATCTTAATTATGCTAATATTCCTTCTGTAAATTGCACAGGTCCAAGAGAGCTGGCTGTCTTTTCTTTGCTTCATAAACATGCCCTCCTCCTCCCAGTAGCTCAATGCTCTGTGGCCACCACCATGCAGTAAATATTTACTGAGAATGGCACGAATTTTTTTTTTTGTCAGACAAACCATGAATTTGAGAGTCATGATGAAACATTGAACTCGACTTTTGGAAAATTTCTGGCCTGTTGTAGTCACTTAGTAAGTATTTGTTGACTAAATGAATGAAACTGCTCATTCAAGCTTGGGACAAAATGTGACACAGATCAGGGTGCCAGTTCCTATACGAGTGACAGGGAAAAAAAAATCATGCTCTGCTATAGACGGACTCTCTCCCTTCCTAAAAAGACCCTATGATTTGTATGTCTGAATGGATGAGAATCCTTCCTGAAGCAATCAAGAGAGATCATTTTTTTTTTTTAAATAAGAACAGGCAGGCTGGGCGCAGTGGCTCACGCCCGTAATCCTAGCACTCTGGGAGGCCGAGGTGGGAGGATCACTCCAGGTGTTTGAGGCCAGCCTGAGCAAGACCGAGACCCCATCTCTACTAAAAATAGAAAGAAATTAATTGGCCAACTAAAAATACATAGAAAAAAATGAGCTGGGCATGGTGGCACATACCTATAGTCCCAGCTACTCGGGAGGCTGAGGCAGGAGGATCGCTTGAGCCCAGGAGTTTGAGGTTGCTGTGAGCTAGGCTGATGCCACAGCACTCTAGCCCGGGCAACAGAGCAAGACTCTGTCTCCCAAAACAAAACAAAACAAAACAAAAAAGAACAGTCAGTGTGTGTGTGTGTGCATGTGTATGCCTTGGAGGACGAGAGAAATGATGGTACGGTAAAGAAAACTGACATCAGCTTGACTGACTGCAAAGCCCGCAGAGAAAGAGACAAAGGAAAGAACTATTTGTGTAGAGATGAGGTAAGATGGAGTGAGAAAATCGAAAGAGCATTTAGATGCTTTTATGAAGTTTGGTCACGTGGAGTCTAACAGACTGTCTTTCATGGATCTTCATGCAATAGTCAGTAAAAATAATCATTTATCTTTAATATAATGTAGAGGGGCCGGGCGCGGTGGCTCACGCCTGTCATCCTAGCACTCTGGGAGGCCGAGGCGAGAGGATTGCTCAAGGTCAGGAGTTCAAAACCAGCCTGAGCAAGAATGAGACCCTGTCTCTACTAAAAATAGAAAGAAATTAGCTGGACAACTAAATATATATAGAAAAAATTAGCTGGGCACGGTGGCGCATGCCTGTGGTCCCAGCTACTTGGGAGGCTGAGGCAGGAGGATTGCCTGAGTCCAGGAGTCGGAGGTTGCTGTGAGCTAGGCTGATGCCACGGCACTCTAGCCCGGGGAACGGAGCGAGACTCTATCTCAAAAAAAAAAATTAAAATTAAAATTAAAATATATATATAATGTTGAGGTAGCTATTCCTAGGCTAAGTCAGCACACTGAGGTCTGCTTCTCTGAAGGAGGGGAGAGAGGAGCTTGTCACTTCTCCGTTACAGATGCTCACATTGCTATGTGCTCTGGGCAGTCTTACGGAAGCCAAGCTTATTGTGCCTCTTACATCAGCTCTATTGATTTTTAACTTTCTTCAACTGGGAAATAAAAAGTGTTAAATAATCCTCCCCACCCCAACCCCACCGGGTACACACACATCTCGGGACACTATGGCAGCAAACCAACACGTCCCTGTGGGGAGGAGGCTGGCCAGAGAACACAGCAGAGATCTCACACTGAATCTGCCGATGTCAAAGAAACACCACAGGGGACGAGGTGGGGGCTGGGAGCAACTCAGCTGAGGGGGTATTTGCACTGGGGTTTGCTCTTATACTACGTTTTACTCTTGTATGTATGGGTCAACCCAACACTCACTCGAGCTCTTTGACTTGGAGTCCGAATGCTTTGCTGAAAAAACAAATGAGCAATTTATACACTTTGAAAAATAAGACTTATGCTGAAAAAAAATGAATGTAGTAAATATGTAAGAATATTATAGCAAAGGATGCATAAATCAGCAGCTTGAAACCACTTTTAATAAGATATTACAATAAATTCAAATCAAGTCCATCTGCATATTTGCTAGCCAATGGTCAACCTGGTTAAGCAGGCCAAATTGTTTAAATACATCTAAAATGGGACTGATGGAAGTTCTTGTAGAGTGTACCTTTTAGCTCTAAAAAGATAACAACAAAAAAGAATTTGTTGAAGGATCTGTGAGAACTTAACTCCATTTCACAAACAGGCAGGTAAATTTATTTACGTAAGCTTAAGAGATTTTGAGTGACATTTTAGCTTTGTTATCATCTATATGAACTTAAATGAAATCAGATTTCTTTGAAAAATATATTTCAGCCTTTGCAGTAATTCAGATTTCCCATGTAATCTTCGTAATTAGCTCAGACTAATGATATCTTATTATTCCTTTCATTTATGCATTCATCTCAAAATTTACCTAAGTGCTATTGTCCAGGTATTTTGCTAAGCACTGATTCTACAGAAATGAATAAAATAGAACTCTCTAGAGCTCATTTGCAAAAGCAAATAAATGGATATGCAAAGAACAAACAAACAAATAAGCCTGATGAATATTAATTTAACACCTTCTGTGTACCAGATATTATTTTTGGTACTGGGAATATAGTTAGCAGTTAATGAAATTCAAATGCCCCACACCCATGAACTTATATCAAAGGAGGTTTTTAAGTGTTAGAATCTAGACATCTCCAACACATTATAAAAAACAAAAGTTGCAAATATCTTACTTTCTAGGCAGAACACTACTGAAATCCCAAATGAAACTCTTCAAACACTGTACTTATTGCTATCAATCCCAAAGGGTATGTAATGTAATAGAAAAGAAGCTGATTGAGAATCTCACCTTTGACATTAACTCAGTTTACGCAATTAGATGAGTCATTTAACGTAGCCACACTTTCTTCATCTATTTTATTTGTAAAGCGAGAGGATGGACCAAATTTCTCTACTATCTCCCTAGCACCAAAACTCAGTGTTTCCAAAACTACAGCCTTCATTCAACCTACAGATATTTGTTGAGATAATTTTATGTTATTTTTTAAACAGAAAAATAACATACCTGTTACTTATTTATCTTTTTTTGTACAAAATTATGGGGTGCATGTGAAATTTTGATCTATGCATACAGTGCATAGGAATCACGTCACGGTATTTAGGGTGGCCCTCACCCAAGTACAATATATTTTTGTTAAGAAGACTCACCCCACCCTGCTATCAAACATCGAATTTAATATAGTCAGAGAGAAAAAGGGGCAGGTGATATAAAACAGTAAAATGCATATTTCTGGACTAACATGGTTCATCAGAGAAAGATGGATCGGAGGATGTGCTAGTTATCATGGTTCATCACCAAGTATTTCCAGTATTCTTTGTTCTAGTCCTAGAGTAAGATTGTACTTGCAGTTGGAAATGCAGGTGACTTGCGTAGACCTATGATATGTGGGCAGGAGTCTTTTTGAGCCATGGCACAATTCTTCATCTTCGTTTACATGTGCAAGGGTGACGATGATATTCCGAATAGTGGATGGTCTGTCAACCTGTGTCCCTGAGTGAAGACAACGGGAAGCAGAGACTCCCACCCAAGACAGACATATGGCTTGGGGGAAGATCTTTGTTGTTTTGAGCCACTGAAATTTGGCGAATCTTTTTGACATACCAAAACAAGACTCATCTTGACTGATATGGAGACCACATTAGCAAATTTTAACCGCATTACCAATAAAGATCTGTTCTTGTCTTGACTCTTCTCTGTATGTAAAGCACAAAAAGTTTACTCTCACTAGTTTATATCTATCATAAGAAAGGAAAAGGCTGGGCGCAGCGGCTCACGCCTGTCATCCTAGCACTCTGGGAGGCCGAGGCAGGAAGATTGCTCAAGGTCAGGAGTTCAAAACCAGCCTGAGCAAAGAGCAAGACCCTGTCTCTACTAAAAATAGAAAGAAATTAATTGGACAACTAAAAATATATAGAAAAAATTAACCAGGCATGGTGGCGCATGCCTGTAGTCCCCGCTACTCGGGAGGCTGAGGCAGGAGGATCGCTTGAGCCCAGGAGTCTGAGGTTGCTGTGAGCTAGGCTGATGCCACGGCACTCTAGCCCGGGCAACAGAGTGAGACTCTGACTCAGAAAAAAAAAAAGAAAGGAAAAGAGATATTTGATCTTATTCTTTACACAATCTGATAGAGGTTTATTAAACTTTTCAAACTGAAAAGTGTAATGTTCTTTTACCCTTCATCCTCAGACTGAATTTGGTCCACTTGGGTAGAGTTTTAGGAGCAGTATTATTCAAACATGAACTCAAACGACGTAGCCACAATTTTTGGAAGAGCTCAGCAGAAATTTATTTGTGGATGCTGGACCCATTTTCCCTATTTTGTTTCCCCTTTCTGGCCATGAAGACTGCATGACCCGCTTATAAATATTTTTCATCCCAATCAGAGATTCTTCTAGTTCTAATAACCCCAAAGACCTCGAGCCTATGAGTGAAGTCATTATCATCTTCCAGAATTTTCCTCAACCCTGTAAAGATGCCAAGCCTGTATCGGGGGGCTGACTCACCCAGAACCTGTCTGTGGCTCCACCACCCCCGTAACATGTGGAACTCCAGTACCAAGCTGGACGATCCCACACGTTAAATCCCAGTTTACAGAATCCAGCCCACTACATAACACCTGCCAGCAATAACACTGTGACTGTAACTCACGCTGCTCGAGTGCTGACCACAGCACTATGAAAAGATCATATTTTGTGATGTTTTCACGACTGATCCTGAAACTTGGCGGAGGGGGCGGAGGAAGTGGAGGAGAGGAACCACGGCTGCTTCACCAACGGCTGGTCACTACTAGCCTGCTCTGATTTGTTGTCCTAGAAATGCCATTCGAGAACCTGCACGGAAGGACATAACGACCCCATTCGTCATCAGCCTTGACTAATAATTCATAAAGCCTGAACTATGCTACTGATCACGTGTTTTTTTTTTTTTTTTATGCCAGCTTTATTTCCGCTGGTAAATAACAATCCATTTAATTACAGAAATAAATCTGCTATGCCATCTCCAGGAACTTGAAAGTGATAAAAAAAAATTTTTTTAATAAAATAAGCCCCGGAAACAGAGGACTCAAATGACATGCCATTCTTTAGCCTTGACATCTTTTTACTTTAGTTCTTAAAAGATCTTCTCACCCAACCTCCTCTTCCCCAAACTTGACTGCCTAGTGGAGATCATTGCTAGACCACCTTTTTTTTTTGAGACAGAATCTCACTTTGTTGCCTAGCCTAGAGTGAGTGCTGTGGCGTCAGCCTAGCTCACAGCAACCTCAATCTCCTGGGCTCAAGCGATCCTCCTGCCTCAGACACCCAAGTAGCTGGGACTACAGGCATGTGCCACCATGCCCGGCTAATTCTTTCGAATATATATTTTTAGTTGGTCAAGTAATTTCTTTCTATTTTTAGTAGAGACGGGGTCTCGCTGAGGCTGGCTTCAAACTCCTGACCTTGAGCGATCTGCCCACCTCGGCCTCTAGGCTGGTTTCAAACTCCTGACCTTGAGCGATCTGCCCACCTTGGCCTCCCAGAGTGCTAGGATTATAGGCGTGAGCCACCGCGGCTGGCCTGCTAAACCATCTTATCATGCAGAGTCCTCTTTTGAGTTTGCTCTGTTGCTATTATTTAGTGAATCTCATTAGTCTCAGGCTCTTTGTCAGACAGCCTGAACCCTTTGCCTATATTGTGTATCCTTTTCTCTTTCTCTCACCACTTTTTTTTTGGCTCCTTTTTTGCTATGATCTTCTCGTCCTAGAAAAGGTAATTTCACACATACTGAATTACTGCAATTTAGGTCAGAGAGACCAGGCACCATGAAAATAAGTTCTTTATTTAGGGGGAAAAAAAGTTTCTGATCTATTTCTCCTGTTAAGCTTGTGAGAGTCTCACCTTCTCTCGTGTTATGGATATTGCAGAAAAAGATATTTTTAAAGCATCCTTTTAAAAAGTCCCAGGAGGTACCAAATATGCTAATGTCTTTCCATAATGCCGTTCCGAATAAGTATGAGCAAATTGTGGGCAACAGGGAGATCTGATTTGGACGCTTCTTTCAACATCATTAGTAAACCTTCCAAGACTTGGCACGACAAACCAGATCTGATCTTCTGCTTTTTTATGCTAAAGTCATGGGGGAGTTGAATGAACTACAACTCTATTGGTTTTTGTTTGTGAGGGTTTAGAAGATTATTCTGGAGGGTGACATTTTATTTTGCATTTGCTAATAAATATTAAACTATTATTTTCAGAAGGGTGTGTGTGTATATATATCCATGGATACTGTCCCAAGAGCTTTGCAAAAATTATATCATTTTGTTAAATACATCCATGAGATTTTATAAATAAAGAAACTAAGACATTGAGAATTCAAGCAACTTGACCACAATTACAAAGCTCAAAAGTGCTACCACCCACACTAAATCCTCAAGATTAGACAGTGGAAAGTTTTAACTCCATTACTCCTTTTTTTTTTTACCCTGCCTCCCCGACCCCTGCTTCCAAATGACTCTATGGAGTGATTGAGTTCACGTCAACACATTGTGGAAGGTCTTCTCTGGGCAAAGTGCCATGCTGGATGCTTTAGGACAAGCACAGGGGACAAAAATGAACTCACAGTCAAATATTGTCACAGCTAACCTTGCCTCAGCCAGACACCTCCAAAGAGAGAAAAAGAGAGTGAACAGAGAAAGTCATTTTCTTTCATGTTGATTGACAACCTGGTCCAACCAAATGTTTACTCTTTTTTTTTGAGACAGAGTCTCTCTTTGTTGCCCGGGCTAGAGTGCGTGCCGTGGCGTCAGCCTCGCTCACAGCAACCTCCAACTCCTGGGCTCAAGCGATCCTCCTGCCTCAGCCTCCCGAGTAGCTGGGACTACAGGCATGCACCACCACGCCAAGCTAATTTTTCTATATATTTTTAGTTGGCCAATTAATTTCTTTCTATTTATAGTAGAGACGAGGTCTCGCTCTTGCTCAGGCTGGTCTCGAACTCCCGACCTCGAGCGATCCTCCCCCCTCGGCCTCCCAGAGTGCCAGGATGACAGGCGTGAGCCACCTTGCTTGGCCCAAATGTTTACTCTTTACCCTGGAGAGGAATGTCACCAACTGAAAGATGAGATGGTTTCCCAAATCTTACTTAGTATTTTTATTTGCTATATTTCTGTCATGCATTTCCACCAGCTGACTCAACTCTCTTGAGGGCTTTATAGTGTGTAAGCCATCTTGGGATAGTAAGGCCACCTAGAGGAGCAAAATGAAGGGGAAAGAGACATGCAAAAAGACAACAGAAAGAAGAAAAGAAATCCTAAATTCAACTCGTATAACTGTTGCCGGACAGAAACCAATGCTGGCGACCTGGCGTGCCTTGGAGCATCCATCGAAGACCTGGGTTCCATGCTTAGGAAGCGCTATGGTTTGGATATTTGCATCCTTTAAATCTCATGTGGAAATTGGATTCCCAATGCTGGAGGCAGGGCCTAATGGGAGGTGTTTGGACCATGGTGGGGGGTGGGGGGGGGAGGTGGGGGGGTATCCCTCATGAGTAGATGGACACTCTCACTGGGGGAGGGGGCACTGGTGAGTTCTCACTCTATTAGTTCCCAGGAGAGCTGGTTGTTAAAAAGAGCCCGGCATTTTTCTCCCTAACTCGACAGCTTCCTCTCTGGCTATGGGATTTCTCCACGTGCCAGCTTTCCTGCCACTCCCAGCATGAAGGGAAGCAGGCTGAGGTTGTCACTAGATGCAGAAGGTGACACCAGGCTTCTTGTACGTACCACAGAACTGTGAGCCAAATAAACCTCTTCTCTTTGTAAATTACCCAGCCTCAAGTATTCCTTTAGAGAAAACAAATGGGGCCAGGTGCAGTGGCTCACACCTGTCATCCTAGCACTCTGGGAGGCCGAGGCGGGCAGATTGCTCAAGGTCAGGAATTCAAAACCAGCCTGAGCAAGAGCGAGACCCCGTCTTTACTAAAAATGGAAAGAAATTAATTGGCCAACTAAAAATATATAGAAAAAATTAGCCGGGCATGGTGGCACATGCCTGTAGTCCTAGCTACTCGGGAGGCTGAGGCAGGAGGATCGCTTGAGCCCAGGGGTTTGAGGTTGCTGTGAGCTAGGCTGACGCCACAGCACTCTAGTACGGGGAACAGAGTGAGACTGTGTCTCAAAAAAAAAGAAAAGAAAACAAATGGACAGAGACAGGAAAGCTACTGGTGCTGCTCTCATGAAGGTTAAATGAGAAGCCCCTTTCCCAAAATGCAGTTTTAGCCCTTCAGTAAGAACCAAGGAATTGACTCCTACATGCAAAGTTCCCAGTGATTCAGAATGAATGCAAATTACTCATGGACTTCCCATCCGGGAGCTCCTGTACATAAGAATATTAATATGAAAATAAAAATCAAATTACAAGTGCTTATTAAGACTATAAAATATGGTAGCAGGGAATAAGGAGCAAGTGAGAATAAAGAAAAACTACGTTTGGTGTGTGTCTCACTGGCTAGCCACAGTAACATCTTAATTATTTTATCACCTTATGTGGTCACTTTTACAATCCAACAGTATAATTATTGGCCATCCCCACAAGGACAGCAGTTATTTTGAAGAGGTAGATGTTATATCTTCATGCAATGCTTTTGGTCTGTTTTAAGAATTTGCGTTATCTGGAATCAATACCACTAGATCAATGGTATCAATCTTGAAATCTATCTATGCCCAGCCTGCTTCAAATACCTTAAACTTAGAGCCTGAATAATATGCCAATGAAAGCATATATTTGCTTGCTAATTCTAATGTATTTATAAAAAAACAAAACATAAGTTAACTTTATATTTGCAAACAATAGCAATTTGAGCATGATTTAAAGTATACAAGAAATTTTTAAAATAACGTCTTTGACTGTTCAGCCTTTTAATATACGCATATTATATTTTAAAGCACTCATAGCAAAGCTAAAGATAAATCGTGAATATTCTAAATATTTTTAAAGCCAGTGATGATGTAATCATGTCCAAATCCTATACAGTTAATATATAAATAAGTATAAATTTCATCATTTACTAAGAATATGCTTTCCTTCAAACTCATTCAGCTACATTGTGCATTTATTATAGTACAGTGAAATAAGGGGAAAACCCAACAGCATAATTTTTGGTCATTTCTCCCATGACAGCAAGCAGACTGATTCAACCAGAAGATACAGGAATGACATGCTCTCATGTTTATTTGTGACATTCAGGAGCAGGATAGCTAAATCCCTGTGTATATGATTATTCTTACTTCTACAGCAAAAATCTAGAAAAGGATGGTAAAGAATGCTTTCTTTACTCTTTTCCCTTGATTTCAACCAAAGTTAGCAAAATCTCAACCATTCTGGAAAAAATTCAATAAACATTTGCTAACTAGTGAAATAGTCAAGAGTGGTGCGATCAACTACAATCTACTTTGCTTCTATTCTGAAGTTTGAGGGACTTCTATTTAATAACAAGATTACACAAACTGTTCTCTTTGTTTTCATTATAAACAAAATAATTACAGATGACATAGAGGAGAAATTCACAATCTGTCATTTATCCTCCATTGCACAAAGTTGCAATTTTCAGCTCTATGTTTTGTAGGAAGGGGCACAGACCTAAATTTTTGATGGGCAATCATGGATCAGTTTGCAATGGACTAAAGAGTAAGACACTTCCTCTAGGACTTCTGACAACAGTCATTATTATTGGCGGTCCTCCCCATACTTGGAGGTTAATCAGAAATTACACTTTGATGTTTGCTACCACTTCAGATAAGGACGCGGACTCTTTTAAATGCATGGTTCGATGTTCAACATTCTCGTTGATTATTTTAATCACATCACACACAGAAGCACTTCAGTCATCCAATACCTCCCAGGAGGCACAGCCTCAATTGCTATCTCTAATCTTTTTAGAGCACCCTCTTCTGCTACTGTTCATTAATTAAACATAGTTCTTCTGCTGATTCTTCTCTTGGCTGGAAGCTGCCGGATCACTCATCATCATATCATTCCCTTCATCCCAAGTAAGTTCATCGTCAATTATTTCTCTTTCAGAACTATTTTTTCCCTCTCTTATAATAGTCTTTGATGACTTGATAAATCTTTACAATCAAATTCCATCTCAATTTATTTAAATTACTATCCTCAAAGGCACTACCCGTCTCCCTTTGTAATCATTTCCTTGGTCCCCAAAGGAGTTTAACACTCCAATAACAGCTGTGGACATACAGAAATAAATGCCCACATTAAAGAATAAAGTTTTAAGCCAGGAGCCAAGTTCAATACCAAAAATCAACGTCAGCCGGAAAAGGCAGCAACTAGGAGTGCCAGGATACTGACTTATTCATTTATTTTTAGACACCGAATTTATTCATCCTATGAAAGAATATTTATTAAGTAGCCTTATTATATCAGACGCTATGCTGGACAGGGAGGCAAAGTAAAAGTGACATTTTTGGCAGATTCTATTTTCTCGAAGATGGCCACGCCCACACGTTCCTCTCACGATGTGACTTTGACGCTTTCCCTGCGCAGAGATGCGGGTCTACGTTCTTCCCCTGGGATCCGAGTGGGCATGCAAGTGTGACACAACCGATGCCATTTCACCCCTGAAACTGGGGCGAAAAGGCCACACAGTTTGGGCCTGATTCTTACGACATGCTCATTCAGGAGCCTTAGCTACTGTGTAAGACTCAGGGGTCCTCACACTACCGCCTGAGGGCCACGTGCGGCCCGCCGAGGACATTGATCCAGCCCGCCAGTTGATTTTGCCACCGCTGCTCGTCCTGCTTGGCAGCCGACTCATCCCGGGCCCACAGTGCGCACTCTCCAACGGTCTGAGGGACAGTGAACTGGCCCCCTGTTTAAAAATATGGGGACCCCTGGGGAAGTAATCTGACTGTCCTATTCAGATATTAAGTAATCTGAATATCTCTTTCAGCTCTGAAATTCTGTGATTCTCTGGCTGGGCTACTGCCAAGTGAAGCAGGAACTGAGAAATTTCATTCAATATTGCCTGATCCCCAGACTAGAAAATAATAATAAAAAAAACCTGATAGGGTTGTATTGAGACTGACTCTCCTTTTCTTAGAGTCGGGGTTTCCTATGCTACTTCAGTTAAAGAGATCATACACTTTGGATTCTGGAGAGGCACTCGGTTGAAAGAGTCACACTTTCGTTCCGCAAGATGCGTGGGAAGAACGTGGAGCATCCTCAGGGCCCAGAGGGCTTGGCAGGTATGAGTCAGGGCAGACACAGGGCAGGGCTGGGATGTCACTGTCACTGTTTTCTGTCTCCTTGGTCCTCAAGGATAACCCATCCTGGACCTCCTCATCATGTGAACCATGATGCGAGAGCACCGGGAAGCTCTGACCATCCTTTTGCAAGTCAGCAAAACAGACTCCACTTTTCACATCGCAGTCCTTGGAATTGGATATATCCATCCTGTGGAATGCTGAGTTGGCTTTAGAAGGGAGGTGAGCTAGCTCTGTTACCTTGTCTAATTTTGCAACTTTTTTTTTAACTGGGGGAAGAGGAGCGAGGTATCAAGTTCATTGCCAAGCAAAATTACTCAGCCCAACTCTCCCCCTCCAAGCTCCGGCGAATGAGAGGATGCCAGCTCTCTGTCCCTGATTCTCTGCTCCATTTAGGTGTCATAGTCCTCACATCGAAGTCATTTTTTTGTTGTTTTTTGTTTTTCGTTTTGCCCAAAAATGCTCATCTTTTCCTTGTTTGCCATCATCTATTGACTATTCTCCCCTATAATTTTCCTCGACTTCCTGGGTGGTTCTATTTCACTATTTCCTCAGCAATGAATGTTGAAAAGAAATTCAGTATTTATAAGACCCAGTTGATGGCCCCCTTTTCCTAACTTTATATTCTTGCAAAGTTGTCTGTAGAATGAGTCATTTCCCTTGCTAGCTAACATGGGAAGCTTACAATTATCAGCTTTGGGGAGAAAAGGCAACAGCCTGAATGAGTAGAACCTATTATCGATTAAAGGGTTAATGTATGTCCATTTGACACTATAGATATTTAAAGGTTTTCCCTGTCCATAACCACAAGTGTTATATTATATTTCTACTGGATGCACCTGCAGGAGTATCTGCACCTCTGCCCCTTAAGTGTCCGATACACATTTATTTTATTGCTAACGCTTTGGTCAACTCCAGGAAGTCATACCTGTGTTATGACCCTTACTGGTCTGCGATTTTCTAGAGACACTGCTAGGCTCACCTTCCCGCACATTCACGTGGACCCTTGTAAATATCAACCCTCCGAGTCTGTTATTACGATAGCGATAAACATAAGCTATTTTGCAGAGCCTGGCAAGATGACGAGTTCTCCCGGGGTTACCCAACCACTTTGCTCACATTAAACTTTGGACATCATCCAATGTCCTCCAAATGAACGTGAGAGAATACTGAACCGTTGCTTGCCGGCCTGCTTCTTTTTTCGTCCCTTCTTTGTACTTCGACAACAATGCCTAATGACCACACTCCCCCTCCTCTGTTTCCATGGCTAGAAACCCTGAGGTCACTCTTGACTCAGATTCTTTCTTTGTGATGCACATTAGTCATACAGTTAGGAATTCATGTATATACAGCCGGGCACAGAGACATATAGAAGATTGGAATGGCCACCACACACTCTCCCAGGTCTTTGGTTTCTCTTGTTGCTTTTGGTCCACATCACTGCATGGAAATGTTGGGTTCCCTGCTTGTTTCTAACCTTTACTGGTTTGGCTCGGTACAGTCTGGATTGGCTGCAGTCACCTCCTGAGATCTGAGTGCAGAAATCTTCTCTCATTTATACGAGTCATGCAGAATTACAAAATTTTTGTGTCATGTGGATAAAATTGTTACTTCATGGCCTCTGTGAATATCCCCTCTTTCTTTCTCCCTCCCTCCTTCCATCTCTCTCTCTGCCCTTTCCTTTTTCCCTTTGTTTCTTCCGTTTTCATTAGACACTTAGTGCACACCTATTATGAACCAGGTATTTGTCCAGGCACTGGAGATGGTGTGCTCAAAAAAAAAAAAAAAAAAAAAAAAAAAGAGATGAGATTCCTGGTACTTATATCTCAGGAAGGCAAGAAAAGAAGATTTGTGTGTGTGTGTGTGTGTGACGGAATCTTATTTTGCCCTGGCCAGAGTTCAGTGGCATAATCATGGCTCACTACAACCTCCAACTCCTAGGCTCAAGTGAGTAGCCCTTAACCTCCCAAGTAGCTGGGACTACAGGTGTGCGCCACCATGTCCAGCTAATTTTTTTCTGTTTTCAGTACAGTTGAGATCTTGCTCTTGCTCAGGCTGGTCTCAAACTCCTGACCTCAAGTGATCCTCGTACCTCAACCTCCCAGCGTGCTAGGATTACAGGTGTGAGCCACTGTGGTCAGCCAAAGGGGGACTTTAGAGTCAAGTTAAAATTATCATGATAAGAAATGAGCCAACTATGAAAGCCTACAAAATAAGAACACTTTAGGCAAAGGGAATAGAATATGTCATGATGTGAAAAAAAGTTGGCTTTACAAAAACCGTGGAAAAAATGCAATAAAAAGAGTAAAACCAAACTTGAGGTCAAGAAGGTGGTGCTGTATCTCACCCATGTTACCAAAGGTTAAACAAACAAAAAATAAGTAATGGATTTCCAAAGAGGATACTGATCCTCTGTTTTTCCATTCATTTATTTCAATGATACAGGATGGAACTCAGCTTAACCAATGGGTTAAATATTGAACTAAAAATCTATGACTTTGCAATTAGGCAACCAATGCAGTATATCTGGTTCTGTGATGTCATCCCAGCCCTCCCTTCCCAACTTTTTTAAAAAGAAAATATCTTTGGGCAAAGCTGTCAGGGAGGGGCTGAAAAATCAAACAACCCTATCAAAAAGTGGGCAAAGAACATGAACATAAACTTTCCAAAAGAAGACAGAAGAATGGCCAACAAACATATGAAAAAATGTTCAACATCTCTAATCATCAGGGAAATGCAAATCAAAACCACAATGAGATATCACTTATCTCTGGTGAGAATGGCCCTTATTAACAAGTCCCAAAATAATAAATGTTGGCGTGGATGCAGAGAGATAGGAACACTCCTACACTGCTCTTGGGACTGCAAACTAGTTCAACCTCTGTGGAAAGCAATATGGAGATACCTCAAAGCGATACAAGTAGATCTACAATTTGATCCAGCAATTCCGCTGCTGGGCATCTACCCAAAAGAACAAAAGTCACTCTATGAAAAAGACACCTGCACTCGAATGTTTATAGCAGCACAATTCACAATCGCAAAGTTGTGGAAACAACCGAAGTGCCCATCAATTCATGAGTGGATTAATAAAATGTGGTCTATGTATACCATGGAGTACTATTCGTCGATAAGAAACAATGGTGATCTAGCACCTCTTGTATATTCCTGGATAGAGCTGGGACCCATTCTATTAAGTGAAGTATCCCAAGAATGGAAAAATAAGCACCACATGTACTCACCAGCAAATTGGTATTAACGGATCAACTCCTAACTGGACATAGAGGAGTAACATTTATCGGGTGTCAGGCAGGTGGTGGGGAGGGGACGGGTATATACAAACATAATGAGTCCGATGTGCACCATCTGGGGGATGGACACGATTGAAACTCTGACTCGAGGCCGGGGGGCATGGGCAATATATGTAACCTTAACCTTTGTACCCCCATAGTATGCTGGAAAAATAAAAAATAAAAAAATAAAAATAAAAGAATAAAAAGAAGTATGATTTTTTTAAACAAAAGAAAATATCTTTGAACAATTCTACAGAAGCATAAGTGCTTGATATATGATTATAGCAAACCAAGCTTGAAAATTAGGAGATGGAAATACATGTACATGTATGCCAAGAAACAGGTACAGGACTATTTAGAATCCTGCTATTCATAGCAGTCAACCAAATGTCATGCATACGAAATGGATACATTGTATAATATCCATACAGTGGAATAAATTGTGATCTCTTTATACAATAGAACAAGAAAGACCCAAGTAATGCTACAAACAAGAGTATGAATGAATGGCATGAAGGTAGATTTGAGTGAAAGAAGGCACGTATAAAACAATATATGCTATTATGACTCAGTGCACTTGAACTTTAAAAAAAGGCTAAAACCCAGCATTTTTGAATGCATACTGATGTCATAAAAACCATAAATATAAGAGAGATACTAACCATGACCAGTAAGTGGCAGGGTGGTAGGGAAGTAAGAAGAGATTTGGGATTTGGCTGGGCCGTTTAGCAATTCTGCATAGCAGGCAATTACCAGTTTCTTGTCTTAGGTAGCATTAAATGGTGCTCTTTTCTGTTGACAAATCACTGACTCGTATATCTTTTATGTTGCACTAATCTATATGGATATTAAACTTCACAATAAAAAATTGGTTAAAAAATAGGAAATAGCATAGCTCCTAGCCCACACTAAATATTCCAGATATTAAAGCGGAAGGCATTATTAGCTTGGAGAAAGACATTTCTCCTCATCTACGAAAGAGGGGATTAAATAGAATTTTCCAAGTGTTTTTTTTTTCCTTTTTATTTTAAAGAAAAAAAAAACAAACACTATATAAGAAACAGTTTATAGCCAAGTCCTGATGTCAGGATAAGGGGTTGGGGGAGGGGAAGGGGAAACAATTTAACCTACTGACTCTACTCATCTGCCCTGGACTCAGTTCCCCTTGTGTCATGTGAAATCCAGATTTCTTTTCATCCAAATTAACAACTGGAAATAATAAGATTAATAAATAAAAATATTTGTCCACTCCAGAGTAGTTTAGATCACACTATATTATGTACTCCATGGGAACTAAATTTCTATTTTGCATTTCTTTACATGTGTATAATTAGTGGAGTGATTGCAAGAGTTCGATGAATGTCTATTTTCCCAATGAGTCGAACCAGCCATTCTTGTCTTGGGACCTATGGCACCTAGAAGGGAATCAAGAGTATCTGGGGTTCTACTGACTCAAGCGAGAGTAGTTTACAGCTTGTGCATGGTCCTTTTATAAGATAAGATCATATTAGCTGTTGGAACAGACACACCCAAATTCTCAGTGATTAACGATAGTTTCTCTGGACGGGATTTGGAGAGCTGGTGCTCCGTTCTGTCACCGGGGATGGAGGTTTTGCCAGGCTGTCTCACGGTTCCCCAGGTCGGGTGGTTGCTGACATCCGGTTGGCAGAGGGGAAAGAAAGAGACGCCTGGGAGATCACACAGGGAGACCCGGTGGGCCAGGCCTGGAAATGGCACACTTCGCTTCTGCTCTCGTGTTACTGAAGCAATCCAGCAGTAGCGGGGCATCTCACAGACACGTGCAAAGGAGAGTGACAGGGAGGTCCTTGTCAGAACTGGGTGCTCCTTCTTTCTTGGCAAGAGGACCCACTAGAGGATTTGTGTGCCATGAAGCAGTGGGGGACAGATGGCTCCATCTGCCACAGACTATTCAATTAAAGTGCATTACTATAGCCTTATGCACCCTTCCCAGCACCCCCAGCTGGACTGTAAGAAGGTGAAGGGAGAGAGAATAGATTGCAGGGGTCCTCAAACTTTTTAAACAGGGGCCGGTTCGCTGTCCCTCAGACCGTTGGAGAGAGCAGCGCACATTCCACACATACGCACTGCGGGCCCGGGACGTGTTGGCTGCTAAGCAGGACAGGCAGCGGCCGCAAAGACACCCAGCAGGCGGGATAACTGTCCTCGGCAGGCCATAGTTTGAGGACGCCTGGATTAGAGTTTGCATTTGGAAAGGATTTTACTTTGTTCTCTCAAAACCATCCTTTTAGTGTGGCCAATGCAGCTTTTTGCTTTGTATTTTAAGAAACTAGAGAGTGAACAAACATTTAACTTCTGTTTTTGCTCAGTTGTAAGGTCCTAAATATATGGTACACTTGGAGAGTTACCAAAGCCCTTTATAAAATAACACACACACACACACACACACACACACACACACACACACAGAATGCTTGCTCAGAGTTTTCAAGAGAATGTCTCGAAACATTTAACATTCAGAACAGTTCCGCTGGAAGATTAATCTTCATTCTCTCACCCTGTCCTTGGTAAAATTTGAAATTACAACTTCAATTCCTTGATTCACACCAACAAAAGAATATTTCCAAGAACTCATCTTTCACATCAAAATTTTAATTTGTTCAAGCAAGCAAGCATCCTCCGTTTTGCAAATGCTTTCCTGCATTTTCACACTATTCGTGAACTGCATGCCTCTCTTCTTTCTTAGCAAATGTCAGCTGTAGACATGTTGCCCGTTCAGGGAAGGAGGCTTTGAAATTTTTAATTTCCTAACAGGCTACCCCAAAGTGCTGAACGATCACTAAGAACTGAACATTGTGGGGAATCCTGCTTCTGTGAATCCAAACTGGAGCACACAGAACCTTTGGCAGCAATCTACCTGTACAACAGCATCACAGAGTTGGGAAAAGCAGGTACAGGTGGTGTGGTTTGGAACCGCACCACCGACGTAGCGAAGACTAGACAGAATTAAGGAATTTCATGCTGCAGTCTCTATGAATGAGCCGACAGAAACGCAGCAGAATCCAGAACTGTGGCCTTGACATAAAGAGCTCACCGCAGTTCGGTGCGTATTGGTTGTCTAGAAACCAACTTGGAAGGGGGTGGGGGAGGGAGGACTAGAAAGCACAAAGGGTTCCTGGGTTTAATAAGGGAATTACTAACTCTGAACCGCTCGGAGATGTGGTATATACACGCTCGGCAGTGTTCTGCTCTCCCGAGAGCTCCTTGCTATCTCAGAGAACAAGGTCAGAGGGCACAGAGACAAGGCTGGCCCAGAGCCACAGGGGAGCGCTGAAGGCTTTGGACAACTGCCGACGGCCAGCACCAGCCTTATTCCAACCTTCACTGCAGTTGCAATCCAAGATCAGCTCAACTTGTTGACAAGCCACGTCTCTAGGTAAAAGCTTGCCTCCTTGCTTTTCCCAAACTATCTTTCTGGAAACATCTATCTTAGGACTTGATTATCACAAGACATTTTCCCGGCCGGGCGCGCACAGTGGCTCATGCCTGCCATCCTAGCACTCTGGGAGGCTGAGGCGGGAGGATTGCTTGAGGTCAGGAGTTTGAGACCAGCCTGAGCAAGAGCGAGACCCCATCTCTACTATAAATAGAAAGAAATTAATTGGCCAACTAATATATATAGAAAAAATGAGCCGGGCGTGGTGGCACATGCCTGTAGTCCCAGCTACTCGGGAGGCTGAGGCAGGAGGATCACTTGAGCCCAGGAGTTGGAGGTTGCTATGAGCTAGGCTGACGCCACGACACTCACTCTAGCCCGGGCAACAGAGAGAGACTCTGTCTCAAAAAAAACAAAAACAAAAAACCAAGACATTTTCCCAACCCCTTCTATCATGAAGGGATGTTTTCACAAACCCAGCTTGGGCAGGTAGGGCGTGGGGGAAAAAGGGAGAAGATAGTTTAATATTCAATTTTATATTGGGAAAAGTGAACAGGGCTGAGTGTGTATTCACCCAGAAGCCTTTGGGAAGAGGAGGGACCTGATGTTAAAGCGCAAACTGCATTTAGTGAAGGGCTCACTGCTGTCACTCATGCCGGAGTCCAGTTGTTACTTGGGCTGCTTGTCTTCATTCAGATAGAGAAACGGAGGCCGTGATGCCCAGGTGGCGATTCGCAAGGTAGCATTTCAGCATCGCCTCTAAAACCATTAAATAAATGGCCCTCTCAATTTTGGAAAAGTGCAGACTTGAGACGTAACTGTGCTTTAGTGTCGAAGCTTCAAAGAGTCGCTTGGGGACGACTCATTTTACCCTAATTATTTTGGACAGGAATTAGGTCAGATTAATTAGTTTAAAATTCAGACGAACAACCACGTCTTTGCTAATGACTTCAGGGTGCATACATAATTCATTTACAGTGGAGGAGGGGGAGGAAAATACTGTGGGTAAATGCTCCCCAGCCCTGACCCCTTTAATGGGCCATTCATAAAAAGGGGACTCTCTGTGACCCAAAAAGGCCCCGGAAGAGCAGGGACTATGGGGCATTTTCTTAAGTATGAGGACAAACATTTATTTGCATAAATATGCATTATTACAGAGCTTTATGCTTTTAAGTATCTATACTTAAGCATTTAAAAATCCTTTATTTTTATTTATCTATTTATTTTGCAACAGAGTCTCACTCTGTTGCCCCGGGCTAGAGTGCCAGGGCGTCAGCCTCGCTCACAGCAACCTCCAACTCCTGGGCTCAAGCGATCCTCCTGCCTCAGCCTCCCTAGTAACTGGGACTACAGGCATGCGCCACCATGCCCGGCTAATTTTTTCTATCTATTTTTAGTTGGCCAATTAATTTCTTTCTATTTTTACTCGAGACGGGGGTCTCGCTGTTGCTCAGGCTGGTCTGGAACTCCTGACAGCTTGAACAATCCTCCCGCCTCGGCCTCCCAGAGTGCTGGTATGACAGGTGTGAGCCACCGTGCCGCTTGGCCCTAAAAATACTTTAAAAAATAGTCTGGAATATAATGTCGAGGTAAGACAGAGTAGGAGGGTGAGTGGAGAAAAATGTGGGTTTCAGAGAAAGCATTTCCCCAGCTCAGCCCCTTGTAAGCTGTGTGACCTTGGGCACTGCACACAACCTCTCCAGTGTTCAGAGTCCATTTCTTTGTTGTTGTTGTTAAAGTAGTAATAAACATTTCATGCCTACATAATGACCTATTGTGAGAATTATGTGAGATAATGGGCATACACCACAGCACTTGACAGAGTAAGTATTTCATGTTGGTGAGTTACTATCATTTCTATAGTAGTACAGAAAAAGTAAATAAATGTTTCCCCTCCTGCCTCTACACTTTTAAGCTTGCCCCCAAATTACCTTTAAAATGAGTTGTACCTTTTGCCTCGGATTGCATTAGAAAGGCCCTTTTAAATTTAGGTTCAATTTTCTACAGGGGGGAAAAAAACACGGATTAAAATGTTTCAGTAGATTAAATATCCAGTGATATTAAGCAACAACCAAAAGTGTTCGGGAGGTCTTGGACAAATGGTAGAGTGGAAATGTGTATTATCTGTCTATAGTCCTACTCAGGGCTCAGAAAGTATTTCGAAATCTTTGATTTATGAAGAGAAGCCCAAATAAAGATATTTATGTGGAATCTCTTGATATTTCAATGCTTGCTCACAATTTTTTTTTTTTTAACTCAGATGAGATAAATTTATCTGTACATTGGGTTCTGTTAGTTTAAAATTCTAGGCTAAATTACGGTTGGGTGTGAGGACCAGTAATTGAGCATTGAGATACATGTACACGTAAGACTAGTTTTGCTGGCATACAAACCACTCCCAGCCTCTGGCACGAGGCCCACTTAGATTTTTCTTTACAAATACTAGGCTATATTTACAGCTTAAAACTTAGATGACATAGAAGCCACTAGAAACTGATGACATGGAAGGAGGTAGTAGAAATATTTTCCATATGTACAACCCAAGTCGAAAGCACAACTTGTAACTCAGTCTGTATCTGTGAAAATGATTTTGTTGCTTAACATACATGTCATCACGATTGCTGCTACTTTAATTCACACATGTCCCTGGCAAAATAATTGGATACCGAAGAGAATCTATGTCTCTCGCAGCATGCGAGATGGAAACCAGGATGGAGCCGATTACACATGGCGGAAAAAGATGCTTTCTTATTTCCCTGCTAGAACTCTGTCTGAACACTGTGAGGGACCGTCCAAGTATTCATTAGACAGTTCTGTCTCCGAGACACCGGATTTCTATATTCTAATATAGAATGCCTTCTTCTCTGGGAACAATTTTCCTTTTACAGTTTAGAAAACACCCCCTTAAAATGAATAACTTAACCAGTGCCATCAGAAAACAAATCCTAAACAAACGCAGTCTGCAGCTATTATTGAGAGAGGAAAAAAAGAAAAAAAAGTTTAAAGCCTATGCACTTAATCTACATGGCTAAAATTTCAAAGTAACCTTTGGCTATTTTAGGGCAAAATTCAGCTATTAAAGTGGAAAAGGAAGCAAGTGTTTATTGGGAAGGAGAATGCACCTATCTTGAATTGCTGAATTGCTGTCTGTCATCATCAGATTTAGGCCATTCTTGATCTTATTTTCCTCTTTGACATTGGGGGTGAGGGGAAAATTGCCCTCCCCCCTAATTTACGGAAAGATCAACTCACCATTGAGGCAGATTAATAAGAGATGTGTATATTTACCATGCACCTGGGGAGAATAACAGAGTGATTGCTCAACAGCCCAATGAAGTTCAGATATTTTTATCCCTATCTTTTTGGAGGGGAAGAGAAATAAGGAGTATAGGTGATTCTATTTAGGGGCAATAAACAGTTGCTAGGGAGGAGGGATAGATGGGGGAAATAGATTGACATGCAAATTAACCAGAGACAGGCATTATGATTCAAATGATTTGGGCCAAGTCTTGTTGCATTCCTGATCTTCCTTCCTGAAATATATTCAGATAACTAGGAGAGGAAGAGAAGTCCATTGTTTTTGTTGTTGTTGTTGTTTTAGTCTATGCAGATAGAGAGCAAGCCTCTTCCAAAGGCCTGTCCATCTTCAAGAGCCTTTAATTCAAAAATATTCTTTATACCAAGGAGTCATATTTTGGGT